>WOVY01006133.1:0-152002 GCA_013436015.1 Rhipicephalus annulatus | reverse complement strand
CGAGTTTTAGACCGAGCCCACCTACTCGCTGAGCATGCAAGGCTCCTGGAACTCACGTTGCGAGAGAAGGCAGTCACCGTTAAGACCAGCGTCCTTGCCCTGGCCGCCCATGCCAGCCGAGTGGCGACGATGCCCACGAGGACTGCAAACGAACTTGACAAACTGGCCAATGCTCTCATGTGGGACGACAAACTATCTCTCGTAAAACGAAACCTCCTGCAGATGGCAGTGACCGAGGGGGGCCTGGGTTGCTCTCCCACATTTGATCTTACAGCCAGAAGACGAGAACGGTCCCTCCTGGAGAGCCGGCCACCCTGGAACGTCCCCCTGTCTTAATGCAGAAACAGCAGCAGTTGAATCTAGGAAACTCACATTAATTGTACTAGAACACTGGCAAACTGATCGGAAGAGAACCTCGTCTTCTTCTCTCGCTGCGCGTGTTCTTCGTTGTTCGCTTGGTGCTGCATAATCAATGTGGCATTTGCTCCCCTCCAGAGAGCAGCGTCCCGATGCTCTTTTACAAAAGACGGTGTAGTAGATGTATGGTATAAATCAGTCCGTAAAGTAGGGCTTCATTCGCACAACGTGCACAATTTCTGGTTTTTGCTGGCGAGTTGTCGAGGGGTTGTCAGGAACGACCACGTAATTAACGTCACTCTGACGTTGTAAAACTATGTACGGGACAAAATACTTCTTCAGCAATTTTTCAGACAGTCCCCGGTGGTGGATAGAACTTCATACCAAAAATTTGTCGCCGGCCCGACAGACGACATGTCGGTTTCGCAGATTATAACGTTGGGCGTCATAATTTAGCTGCTGGGTGGTTCGGACGCACGCAAGCTGCCTCGCTTCCTCTGCTCGTTGGGTAAAAGATACAGCGTCCAAATCAATGTCATTGCAGTCGTGCAGTAACATGGCGTGAAGCATCGTCGTCACTTCACGGCCATGAAGGAGACTGAACGGCGTTCTTCGTGTAGTTTCTTGCTGCGCTGTATTATAGGCGAACCTGATGTACGGGAGAATGTCGTCCCAGTTCTTGTCATCCACGTCAACGTACATACTCAACATGTCGGCAATAGTTTTGTTGAGGCGTTCTGTTAAGCCGTTGGTTTGTGGATGATAGGAAGTGATTTTCCGATGGGCTGTTCCACTGAGCTCAAGCACTGTCTTCAGGAGCGCGGCCGTGAAAGCGGCACCTCGATCCGTTATTATGATTGTTGGAGCACCGTGAATCAGGACGATATTTTCGACGAAGAATCGTGCGGTTTCAACGTCGGTGCCACTTTACAAAGCCTTTGTTTCCGCGTAGCGCGTAAGATAATCAGTGGCGACTATTACCCACTTGTTGCCAGCTTGGGAATTCGGATACGGTCCAAGAAGATCCATTCCCATTTGGGCAATAGGTACCATGGGCACTTGAATTGGTTGTAATAGTCAAGCTGGTTTTAACGGTGGCAATTTTCGTCGTTGGCAATCGAGGCACGTGCGCACGTAATGCTTCACAATAGCTGGAAGTCTTGGCCAGTAGTATTTCTGTTGGATTCTGGCGAATGTGCGTGTGTATCCGAGATGACCAGACGCTGGCTCATCGTGGCAAGCACAAAGTATCTCCTCACGAAGTGACGTCGGAACGACAAGTAAGTGGGTGCTTCCTCTGGGAGAAAAGTTCTTTTTATAAAGAACACCACTACGTAAGCAGAATGACGGCAGGCTCCTTGCAAATCTTCCAGAGACGGTTGTTGTACGGCCATTCAAAAATACAGTAGGAGGAAGCAACTCACTGTCTTCTTTCTGCTTGTACGAAATTGCAGTGGTGTCAACGACTCCTACAAACGCCATGCTGTCATCTTCTGCGTCATAGTCGCGCTTTATCGGTGACCTTCATAAGCAGTCGGCGTTGGCGTGCTGCCGTCCGGACTTATACACGACTGTCATATCGAACTCTTGAAGGCGTAAGCTCCACCGTGCGAGCCGACCAGACGGGTCTTTCAAGTTGTTCAGCCAGCAGAGGGAATGATGGTCGCTGACTACGTCGAAGGCACGAACATAGAGGTACGGACGAAACTTCATAACCACCCATACGACAGCAAGACACTCTTTTTCCGTTGTGGAGTAGTTGGACTCGGCGCGGGAAAGCGTCCTACTAGCATATGCGATCACACGCTCGGCTGAATCTTGCCACTGGACGAGTGCAACGCCTAAAGCCACGTCGCGGGCATCTGTATGGACCATGGTAGGAGCATCCTCATCAAAGTGAGCAAGCACAGGGGGAGTCTGCAGGCATTGTCGGAGATCGTCAAATGCCACCTATTGATCGTCACCCTCATGTGAATGAAACGTCTTCTCTTGTGAGTCATGTTAACGGCGAGGCTATGTGAAAGAAATTGGCAATAAACCTTCGGTAGTATGCGCATAGGCCAAGGAAACGCCTGGCTGCTTTTTTGTCTTTCGGTAACGGAAATTTTCTGACGGCCGCAATCTTATCGGGATCAGGTCGAACACCTTCATGGCTCACCACATGGCCAAAAAATTGAAGCTCCTTGGAACAGAAATGACACTTCTCGGGTTTGAGTGTCAGGCCGGCAGAGCTTGTTGCCCTGAATACCGATAGCAGCCTGCTCAGGTGTTCCTCAAATGTTTTTGAAGAAACAATGACGTCGTCCTGATAGACAAGACATGTCTGCTACTTAAGGCCTGACAGAACGGTATCCATCAGTCTCTGAAATGTTGCGGGGCCTGATCACAATCCGAATGGCAAGACTTTAAATTCATAAAGCCCGTCAGGCATTACAAAAGCCGTTTTTTTTCTCTATCTCGCTCGTCGACCTCAATTTGCCAATACCAACTTTTGAGGTTCATTGACGAAAAGTAGAGTGCATACCTCAGCCTGTCGAGTGAATCATCGATGCGCGGTAATAGGTATACGTCTTTCTTTGTCACACGGTTCAGCTTGCGGTAGTCGACACAAAATCGCGAGCTTCCGTCTTTCTTTTTAACCAGCACTACCGGCGATGCCCAAGGACTTCTTGACGGCTGGATGACGTCATCATCGAGCATTTTCTTCACTTGTTCCTGGATTGCTTCACGCTCTTTTGGTGCTACGCGGTATGGGTTCTGTCGTATTGGCCTTGCCATCTCCTCCGTTATTATCCGATGCTTCGTCAGTGGCGTTTGACTGACCGTCAAGGGGCATAAAAAACAGTCTTTGAACTGGTGAAGAAGATCTAATAGACGCAGTCTCTGCGCTGGTGACAAATCCGAGCTTACGTCAATAGGTGGTGGGGCTGACGTGGCTTGCGGCTCGTCCTATTGTACTACACAGCACTCGCGGATTTCGGTGATCTCGTCGAAGTAGGCAACTGTAGTGCCTTGTGTAATCTGTCGTCGCTTGTTGGTAAAATTCGTTAACAGAACCTCTGCTTCACCGCATACAACATTGACGATACTTCTAGCAATTACAACACCGCGAGAGAGTAGGAGCGTCAATACTTGTTCAGTGATTCCTTCTCCAGTATTTTGCTCGCTGCACGTGACTGAAACAAGGCGGCATGATAACGGAGGTACGGTCACGTCGTCAATGACTCATAGGGATTTTCGGTGTAGCGCGGCGCTTTGATCCGCTGAAAGTGTCAGTACACCGTCCGGAATATTGATGATGGCACCATATTCACGCAAAAAATCCATCCCCAAAATTGCCTGTTTGCAACACTCAGAAAGGATAAAAAAGTTGTGACGAAGGATGTATCCCCTATCTTCATTCTTGCGGTGCACTTTCCGGTAGGTGTGAGTAGCTGCCCTCCAGCTCCTCTAATCTGCAGTCCTCTCCATTCCATTCTAACCTTCCTGAGCGTGTCTGCCAGACTCTCACTCATTATTGAGAAGTCCGCGCCAGTGTCGACCAATGCCATTACGTAATGTCTGTCAATCGTGATTGCAACTTCGGCAGTAACAACCCCATCTTTCGTCGATTCATTGAAAATGTGTCTCTCTTTGCTCGGCAGTAATGGGGGATTTTCAGCACTTCGACGATTCGCAACCTTCCCCCCTGAGGTTGCTGCTTTTAGTTTCCCGTGCGTGGACTAGGAGATCTCCCTCTTGGCATGACAGTGGTGCTCCGTTTAGAGGATGGAGAATAACGCCCAGGAGACGGTGAGCGTGACCAAAACCCAGGAGGGACTTCCCGTGGGGTCAAGACACTCGTGTCGACGTCAGGTGTTCCATTGAAATGCGCCGAGGAACCGTAGAAGGAAACCCTTGGTACCCTACGGCGCGATACGGGCAATACCGAACGACGTGGCCTGCTTCCCCACAGTGAAAGCACAGGGGCCTATGATCAGGGGTACGCCAGATGTCAGTTTTGCGATGTGGTGGCCGCCTCGGCATCGAAGTTTCTCTGTAGTACCAAGGCGCTGTCGGCGGATGTTGCTGGTGGTACTGATGTGGTGTCGGCACGTTCGCTGGCGGTCGGCGGACTATGCCTGCATAGCTTGCCCTTGGGAGTGCTCTTGTTCGGCTCAAGAAGCGAGAGCGCTTGTCTGATCTCATGGCGTACAATTTCCGTTACTGAGGCGATGGCGCAGTCATTCGGTTTGGCGACGAATTTCTTGACCTCTCCTTGTACGATTTCTCGCAATAGTTGGCTCAAAGAACCTTCGTCGGGTGTTGTTGCTGTGGTAGTGGCTGCCACGCTGATCGGTGCACTGTGGCTTGGGTGGTCATACTGGCGATAACGTAGATGCAGTGCGCGTTGTATAGATGTCGCCTCCTTGGAGAATTCATCCACACTTGTAGGCGGGTTTCGTACGAGACCAGCGAACAGCTGCTCCTTAACGCCCCGCATGAGGTGGCTAACCTTTTTGGCTTCGGGCATATTAGGATCGGCTCGACGTAATAGCCATGCCATGTCCTCAACAAACATCGTAACGGATTTATTTGGTTTCTGAAACCGTGATTCAAGGAGACGCTATGCGATTTCTTGTCTTTCAGTGCTCGCGAATGTGTCGAGGAACTTCTGCCGGAACTCGTCCCAAAACGACCACACGCGATTCGTGAACTATGTTCGGGCTCTGTTTTGAAGTGGAAAATAAACGTAGCCTTATTTCTGTGTGGTGTTCCAACCGTTAACATTCGCTGTGTGCTCGAATTCCTCAAGCCAGTCATGAGCATCCTCATATGCGTTTCCGTGAAAGTCAACCGGAAGTCGAGGGTTCAAAACAGTCACCTTTGTCGTGCTTGGGCTGGACATGTTGGGGCCAGTGCTTTCTGGCACAGTCACGCTTTCCGGCAATGGACCAAACACCGGGCTGAGGCCTAACAGGCGCCGGCTGCTGCGGTGAACGGGGGTGTTGATGCGCGGAAGTCTTTCTTGACCAGATGCGGGGCTGTTGTCAGGCGTCCCGAACATGTACCCAGCGCCTCCACCAGTGTCACAATGCAGAAACAGCAGCAGTCGAATACAGAAAATTCTAATTGTACCATAACACTGGAAAACTGATCGGAAGAGGACCTCGTCTTCTTCTCTCGCTGCGTGTGTTCTTCGTTGTTTCCTTGGTGCTGCATATTCAATGTGGCACCCCTTCCCCTGGTCCCACGGAGCAACGCTGTACCTGGGTCCACCTGGTTCCTCGGCCCAGCTGTACCATCGAAGAAGTCTCCGGCCATCTACCGACGCGACGGACCTACCAGCAGGAGCAGACGTCCTCCGGGAGTGATAAGAGTCTACAAGCCTTTTTTTGCCTGCCACTCCCGGCCCGGTCGTCAATGCCTGCTGGCGACATCCACGGGCCCCAGTCCTCATGACCACATCGCCACCATCGTCGTCCGGGCCGGTAGCATCAAACCACGGGGACGTAGACATCTACCGACGAGGTGTTCTAGTCCAGCCAGCGGGAGAAGACGCCCTCCGGAAGCGGTGAGAGTCTACAAGTGTTTTCTTGCCTGCCACTCCCGGGCCGGTTGCCAATGCCTACCGGTGACACCAACGGACCCCGGTCATTGTGACCACTTCCCCACCGTCGTCACCCGGGTCTTGCTGCCCGGAAGTCCGTCCACGAGTTCCTGCCACCTGGAGAAGTCCCTGTCTGGCCATGCCTACCCCCCTCCGGCCACCTGCCGTGTCCTTCGAGCCGCTCGTCCCGGGGTACAGTCACCGTCGGCGGCGTCCCGCTCCCCCTTCGGGGTTGAGCACCCCGGCGCCGCCGCTGGCCCAGCGGCCTCGTCCTGGCACCCCTGCGTCTACTGGCGTTGCTGCGGCAGCGTCAGGCCCTCCTCGCTCTCGACCGCCCGTCGTTCACTAGGGCAACATGACAGTGTACCTGCCGGTGCCCGGGATGCTGCGTTGCCCTTATCCCCGTTGCGCGAGCTGCCAAGCCCGCACACCAGTTTCGCTCCGACTGTCCGCGGGGTGGTCCCAAATGGAGCGAAATCACGGGGTCCGGCCAACGAGGCGTCTCTACCAGTGCGTCGCCCGTGATGCCCGAGGTACTTCAACTGCGAGCGCTCCTTGACCTGGTATACCCTGGCACGGCATGCGCGAGAGGAATCCACCCCCTATGTACCTCTTCGCAACCCACGGCAGCCTATAGCGACTCCCTCCAGTTCTTCTGGTACAGAGACCCCACCATCTCCTCGTCCAGCTCCTTCGGGTACAGATTGCCGAATCCCATGAGAACTAAAGACCCGAGGAACAAATTCCCGGTCTCGAAGACGTCGTGGAGGCAAGCCTTTCAAATCGACACCAACCTCGAGTACCGGGTTGGTCTCCAGCATTTCGGCTACGGGTTTTCCATCGGCGTCAAGCTCCGAGGCGTCTATAATGCCGGGCCATTCTTCAACCACTTCCTGCTCCAGTTCTTCCACGCCTCGGCAGTCACGTTCAGTTCCGGAACGCCACCGTCTGTGCCACTAGAACCTGGTCCCCCGTCCACGACTGGCGAGGTTTCGTCTGCGCCCGGCTCGTCATCTCGTCGACACACCGGTCCCGGCTCCATGTCGTCTGCTTCGAGGTCTTCCTCACGGATGTCCACGGAGCTTGCCGACGTCCCCGGTACCGACGACTTCGACGACGCATCGGGCAACGAGCCGGTGGACGAACAGAGTGTCCCAGCTGCCGGCACCGTCGTCGACCACCGTTCTTCGTCAGCGAGATCTTGCTCTCCCTCATCCCCTTCCCTTTCCGAGCAGCTGGAGGACACTCGTGCAGATGATGCCGACGACGGCGCTCACGACACTCCTGTCGAAGCACCGACTATGGACATGCCACCGGAACAAACCATGCTGCTTGCGGAGAAGGTCCGCGCCTTGCGAGCCACGCTCCGCTCAGCCCCGACGCCAGACTCATGGGCGAAGTGTGAGCAGGCGTGGTCTCGGGCTGTTTCTCTGGCTGCGGAGGCTTTCCGCCTCCCACCGTCAACGCCGGGACGCCCTGGTCGAGATGCCAACCCCGACAACGCGACAGAGATCCAGCGTCTCTACCGCAGGAACCGCCGACGTGCCGTGCGCCAGATCATGGAGGGACCCACATGGCCCTGTACCAACCCTATACGAGACATCCAGGGCCATTGCGCCTGAACGTGGTCAACTCACACGGCAGACACTTAAGCGCTGTTCCAACGACCCGCGGCTCCTGTTCCGGTAAGCGTGGCGTCGTTCTCGGCAGACGAGGTTCTCCTCCAGCTCCGGAAGTCGGAGAACACGGCTCCCGGTTCCGACAGGCTGACCTACCAGCACTAGAGGTCCGTCAACCCGGAGGCTCACTTCCTGTCTGGCCTGTTTAATTCCTGCGTTCACCACAGTCGCACCCCAGACTCATGGCGAACGTCGTGCACAGTTCTGATCTACAAGAAAGGTAATCCCTCTGTTCTGGGCAACTGGCGCGCGATCGCACTCGGCTGTATTGCCTCCAAGCTATACGCCAAGTGTCTTGCGTCGCGCCTGCAAGCCTGGATCATTGATCACCAGGTCTCGTCGAAGTGCCAGAAAGGTTTCCTCTCGTATGACGGCGTTTTGGAACTGAACTATCTCTTCCAGCACCGCAAGGACGCAGCCAGAGCCGGTGGCACGGAGTTTTGCACAGCCCTACTGGACTTCGCAAACGCCTACGGGTCCGTGCCTCACCAGGCCCTCTTGGACGCCCTCCGTGGTTCCGGTGCAATGAGAGACGTTCACCGCCCTCATCGAGGACCTTTACCGAAACAACCAGACGGCCATCGTTGCTGAACCGGTCGTCATCCGCTCGGGTCTACGCCAGGGCTGCCCACTCAGCGGGTTGCTCTTTAACCTGGTTATAGACCCGGTGGTTCGAGGGGTCCAAGGCATGGGCGACGACCACAACATTCTCGCCAATGCCGACGACCTACACCCCTGGCCGACTGTCCTGCCCTCCACAAGCAACGCATCGACATGGTCGAGACGCTGGCAACACCGCTCGGGCTATCCCTCAATTCAAGCAAGCGTACGACCCTGCACCTTAGCGGCGTTACCCCCGTCGGAATGCGGCCAACTGTCTTCCGGGTCTCCGGCATCCCGGTCGCGGTTTTGAGCGACTCCAAGCCGCTCCGCTACCTCGGACGCCCGGTGGGTTTCCGCCTTCCACATCGAGCGGAGACCAATGTCATTGACGACGCCATTCGCAACGCCACGGCTATTTTTTCCTCCCTACTAGCCCCCTGGCAGCGTATTGACGCCCTCAAGACATTTGTGTTCTCCGCGCTGAATTTCTCCATGTGGTGCGGCGTCTTGACTAAATCAGACTGGTACCATTTGGACCTTGCCATGAGGCCCATGGTCAAGCGAACTCTCTACCTGCCGGTGAACGCCTCAACCAACTATGTCTATGAGAGTGCTTCCGGAGGAGCTATAGCGATCCCGGTGCACCGGAGTTGTACGACATCTGCCGTATCGACTCCGCTTTTAAGCTCCTCACGACTCCGGACCAGTCACCACGGGAACTCGCCCTGTCAGAAGCATATGAGCTTGCCTCCACTCGTCCTGGATGGGAGGCCAGCCGGACCGTGCTGGAGGCGTACCTCTCCGGCGACATGCAGATCGTCCACTCACTGCCCGCTACCCAGCTGCGTAGCCTTTGGAACGAGGTCCCTAAGGCGTCGCGACGGTTACAAGTTTCGTGGTCCCTGCGGCCGGACCACGTAACCATCACCTGCGGTGACGCAACACTTCCGCCAACACAAAGAAAGTGGGCCATGCGGACGTTACGAGATGTGCTGGCCCACGTCCGGGATAACACCCTCCACGACCAGCCAAACTAGGGGAAGGTGATTGCCTGCGTCTCGGAGGATCGTGCGAGCTTCCACTTCATCACCACGGGAGCACTCACGCACTTCGCCGACTGGTGGTTCATCTACCGTGCGCGCCTCAACCTGCTCCCCTGAATGGCGCCGTCATGTGGGGCCCACCTGACCGAGACCAACGCTGCCGGGTCTTCGGCTACGCGAGGGAGACGCTACCGCACGTGCTATGCCACTGCATGACGCATAGCGCCATGTCTTTGGTGCGGCACAACGCGGTGGTCTCATGCCTTCGCACGGCCGCTGCCCGCGACTACACCGTAGAATTCGAGAACCAGCCAGTCGGCGACACTGGACTGCGTCCTGATCTTGTCTTGGTGTGCGGGGAGGAGGCCCTGGTAATCCACGTGGCTTGCCCGTTCGAGAACACACCGGAGGCCTTTACCAACACGCAAACGACAAGCTCGCACACTACAAATCCGTCGCGGACTACCTGCGTCGCCGCTACCAGAGAGTAATGGTGGCCGCCGTCATCGTCGGGGCTCTCGGCGCTTGGGACCCGGCCAACGACCGCGTCCTCCAGCGCCTGTGCTCCCGCAGCTACCTGCGTCTAATGAAGAAACTCTGCGTGAACGAGGTGGTGGCAGCGTCCCGCGTCATCTACCACGCGCACCTGGGACATGGACGCAGCTAGACAATCGCTGACCTAGATAAGACCTGCCCTACTACGTATCCACGTCACCTGGCACCTGCCAGGTGCCCTGGTTGAACCGCTGCTGTTCCGGCGGTTCCTGCGATGTCCAATATCTCTATCGGAAAAAAACGAATGGTGGGCATGGTGGAAACCACCACCCACCATTATAGTGGAATAATGTAGTGGGTGAATGGTGGGAAACGCCCACCATTGCGCATGGTGAGCATGGTGGGTGCTGCAGTGCCGGCAACACTTGAGCGCGAAATGACGTCAGAGTCACCGTGACGAGCTGCCACAAAAATGAAAAGAATTCTATAAAAACGGTATAAAAAACAACCGTCCCGTAAAAAAAATAAGGCGCCATGGAGGATCGAACGTGCAACCTGCGCATTCCCATTCGAAGACGCTAACCACTGCGCCACACCAACATGACGTTGATTGTATGTTAAATACTTAGTTGGCATAAAAACTTAATGTTCAACTTAAGTCATATTTGTCGTGTACACAAGATAGACAAGATATACACCTGCTACTAAAAATTGCAGATTTATTATACACCAGCAACTGCGGCCTCTAACGATTGCCACTATGTTAATGGCACTAGTGCTATTTTTTTACAATTCCCAAATTCAAGAAAAAAAACCAAGTGGAGTGGGGAGCAGCAACAGTTTACCGGCGGGGTCTGCCAAGTTTAATATCCGTTTCGCGCTCGTTCAAAAGGGCAACATCTGCTTACGCTTTATGACGCTTCTAGGCTCATTCCATAGATACACCCGCCTTATTTATTCGATTGAGTATTGGGATGCTTTTCGCGCAATGTAGAGGGCGATCGCGCCAGCGCAATGCTGTAGCTCTTTCGCTAAAACAACAACTACATAACGGCTTGGCCAAAACGAATGCAGTGTGCCGGAAACATTACGCTATCATATTGGTTCACCGAGCACACGAATTGCCACGTCTGAGTTCTCGTACAAAAGCTAGAGAAGTGCCGGCGAGCGCGACCGGCGGCTGTCGGTGAGAAGACACCTATCTACGTTCTCTAGGACTGCTTTATTCGCGTCGCATCGATGTTTATTGCTTCTTGAGCGGACACCATACGCAATGAAAAATGCGTCATTTAGGTTAATTGATGCCATATGACTGCGCTCTATTCTCATACCTATTCGTTGTAATCGTGTATTCTGATACCCGGAAGCACGGATAACACAATTGTACGGGCTCGTTCAGTAGGCCTAACCTTTGGTGTAAATCATAGTGGTAGAACATGTAGTGTACAGATCCCAGCTAGGCACACTACATATATATATAATTTGCCCGCCATTATAATCCCACCCATCATCTGCTTACTGCTTCCCAGCATTATCGCGATGGTGGGCAGAGCTTCTCAGCTTGGTACACCATGTGGCCTACCATAACCAGCAGCACCCATCATCTGCTTAGTGCTTCCCAGCATTATCGCAATGGTGGGAAGAGTTTCTCAGCTTGATACACCATGTAGCCCACCATAATAAGCACCACCCACCATATGCTTAGGGCTTCCCAGCATTATCGCAATGGTGGGCAGAGTGTCCCATTATTGCCCACTATCTAGCCTCTGCTTTCCACCATCATTTCCAATTTACCCATCATCTGTAAACTATACCACCCAGTATGTCCCGGCATAACCACCATATTTTCCACTACGTCCCACCATAGCCATCATAATTTCCACCATGCCCACTATTATTTCCACTATGCCCACTATTATTTCCACTACGCCCACCATGTTTTCCAGTATCCACCATGGCAATTTTTCCGATAGAGATCCTGGTGTCCTTGGTGCGACCACCCGTGTCCGGCCTCCAAATTGCTATCCCGGTGCTATGTGCGGGATCACAACAATGTCGTCCGGCAAACTCAAGACATTCCATGCGTTGTCTTAAACA
This sequence comes from Rhipicephalus annulatus, assembly GCA_013436015.1. NCBI lineage: Eukaryota > Metazoa > Arthropoda > Arachnida > Ixodida > Ixodidae > Rhipicephalus > Rhipicephalus annulatus. Next base: position 140,138 of record WOVY01006133.1, on the reverse strand, counting down.
TAATAAAATTCCACTCTGTTTTTACAGCCTAATAGCTGAGACACTTTGATCCGCTGGCCCACGGTCGTGAATAGTTCCCTGGGAAGGCAACGTTCTTGGTCTTGGAAGGCAACGTTCTGCGCCTGAATTTTCGAAGGGGCACCTGCTGCTGACCGGTGGCGACCCGTTCCCTGACATTTGGAGTGGCGGACCTGCTGACCCTGGACGCTTTGGACGTCCTGGCTGGCCCTGGCGACCTCCAGATGCTGGACAGCGGTCGGTGAGAGTGTACCAATTCTTTATTTGCTTGGCTCTTTGCCTGCTGCACATCCGGCCCGGTCGTCACCACCTGCTGATGACGTCATCGGGCACCGGTCACCGTCTCCTGACCGCATCGCCATCGACGCCCACCGCCCGTCCCACCTGGTCCTGCCCTGGCCCTGCTGCTGCCGTGCGGTCCTGCTGCCCACCGGACCCGACGACATGGATCCTGCCCGCCCGAGTTCCGCGAGGGGTCACCGTGCCAGGCGGCACCACGCTCCTGCCCCTTCTGGCTCCCCGGCACCACCCCCTTCTCAGCGACCTCGGCGCGGGACTTCGGATTCCCCCGCGGCGGGCCCTTCATCGCCGGCGTCAACTGCGTCGTCCTTGTCGGGATCGGCTGGTTCCGAAGAACCGGCGTCTTCACGCCCTACCGTCCCGGTGCAACCACGCCAGCTGATCCTAGACGGCGACGTTCTGTGGGTCTACCTCCCGGCCCCGGCGGAACTGCAGTGTCCGGTCGGTGACTGCAGCATGAAGTACAGCGCGGCCATTTGGACATGTCGCGTGCTGTCGGTGCACCGCCACGTAGAATACGAACACGGCGTTCGTGTGAACGATCGAATTTATGTGTGCTCGGTGTGCGATCACCGCTCACGTCCCGGCCTTCGTACCACCGCTGTTTAGTCACGGCCACGCTCGCGCCTTCGTTGGAGGCGCCTCGCCGTTGCTGTGACGTCTGCGACGACACGTTTACGACGGCGTGCTGCCTGGCAAACCACCTTCGATGCCACGTCGACCAGGCTGGGCTGTCCGGCACTGCTCGCAAGCGCTCGCCTGCCCGGCGTGTGCGCCACGTCAGCACTTCCTCGTCCGACACTTCCTTGTCCTTCTCGGGTTCTTCCTCGCCTCCAGCGGCATCCCGGGCTTCGCGACGCCTCAGAGGCGTCTTGGCTCGTCGGCGGCTTCGCCCGTTGGCGATGCCGTGTTTCTTCTACACGACGACGACGACAACACGCTCTCCTACGACGTCGCGGTGTCTACGCTGCCTCTCGATGCCGGGTCGTCCCTGGTCGTTCTGCCCGGGTCCCCAGTGTTTCCGGCCTCCTCCTCGTCGCCGCCTGCGTCCGTGGACGACGCAGCAGTGGTTCTCGACGAACCGGACGAAGTACAGGAGAAGTCCGAGTCTGACAACGCGACCCTCCGGATGCCGCCGGACCACACGCACCTCCTCGAGAACCAGGCAGGCCTGCTCCGCTCCTTGTTGCGGGACCCGCCCTCTGACGAGTCATGGGCCCAATGCGGGCAAGCCTGGACGCGAGCCGTTGCCTTAGCTGTCGCGGCGGTGCGCCTCGCGCCGGTGCATACTGGTTGCCAGTGCCACCAGCCCGACCCATCGAACACGGTCGACATCCAGCGGCTGTACCGCCGCAATCGTCGACGCGCAGTTCGGCTGATCCTGGAGGGACCACCTCAGACGTGCGCCCTTCCCCTTCAGGGTCTGCAAGAGCGTTGGGGGCACACGAGGTCGGCCCGCCAGACCGACTATACCTTTCTGCTGGGAAGAAAACCGGCTCCGGCGGGAGTAGATACGACCAACTTTTCACCGGACGAGGTGTTCGGGCGTTGGCGCAAGTCCGAGAGCACAGTCCCCGGAGCAGACCGTTTGACCTACCACCACTCACTTGTTCCTCAGTTATCTACTGTTAATACCAAATTGGACCATCTGACTAGCACTGTTGAGATGCTTACTGTCGACAGTTGAGGAACTGCTCCTTTTCAAAGAAACCTGTGAAAAGATGGCGGGCACTGTGACAGAAATTCAAACGTCAATTGAATTCTTGTCGGAAAAATACGATTCCGTGCTTTCTACTATGACTTTTAACCAAGCCAAAATCTCTCATCTAAGATCTCAGGTGGAATCTGATTCCGTAACAGTTGCCCATCAAGCTGAAGTTCTTGACAGAACGACAGTGCAAATAAATGAACTAGAGCAATATGGTAGACGTTGTAACTTTGAAATCCATGGTCTCCCTGCTATACCAGGTGAAAACCTGATGTCCTTCATTAGTGCCTTAGCTGGACGTTTCAACCTAGTAAACTTTCAAGAAGATGAAATATGCAAGGCACACGATAAATCCCACGATAAATCTACACCCACGATAAATCTACACGCAGCCAACCCATTCTTGTGCAAGTACAGAACACTTCAATAAAAGAAAAATGGCTTCGAGCTAGAAATGGCCTTCGCGATCTTGCCCAGTTCGATAACTTTCCTCGCTTGTACATTAACGAAAACTTGACACGGATAAACCGAGAACTCTTGCGATTGACCCACTCTAAAGGAAAAGAAAAAGGTTATAACTTCGTGTGGACGAGGGACGGCAAGGTGCTAGCAAGAAAAGCGGAAGGAGCACCTACCATTCGCATTGAAAAACTATCGGATTTGGATAACGTGGCTGAAACATGGCGGATATGGAAAGTATCATTTGCACCGACTTCGCGAATGCAGCTAAATTTTTTTCTGGTGCCTCATCTGACGGCTTCAAAGTAGCACATGTGAATATGCGTAGTCTTCGGAAACATTGGAATCAGTTCTGTGCCATCACTTCTTCATCTCGCCTAACTTTCGATGCTCTCGTCCTTAGTGAAATCAGCGTTTCATCCGAGCGATTCTCACAGTTTGTTCTACCGGGTTACCAAGCCTTTTCATGCACACGCCAAAAAAGAAAAGGAGGAAGCATTGCCGTTTTTATAAGTAACAGATGGGCAGTTTCGCAGCTATCCTTTTCCTTTTCATAAGCAGAAATGTTAGCACTGCGTTTGAACTAGCCCGCTTTTTCGGTGACTCTCTTATCGGTGTACCGGCCTCCCAGTTTCAATACGTGCCTTTTCTTATCTGAACTTGAGTCCACAGTATCATCCGTATCGATATAAGAGCATGTGTGCATCATAGGAGACGTTAACATTGACCTTTTGCGTCCCACTATAGGCCTTGTTGCTGATTATCTAGACAGCCTTTCTAAATGGGGCTTGGAGTGCCGAATAAATCAAGCGACTTGAGAGGAATTTTCGGCTGGCAAGCTCGTTGTGTTGTGCATTGACCACGTTTTCGTACGTGCGCAGAATCTGCTCACAAAAACCACAATAGTACAGACGAAGATAGCTGACCATTACTTTGTTTGCGGCTCTATCAGCTGTCCACTAATGACGACGATGCCAACCGATACAAATAAACTAATTTCGGTGCTAGATTAAAAAAAGTTTGATAATCTGGTAGCTCATTATGACTGAAATTCTTTGTTGTCAATAACGTCTCCTAGTGATCTCTACGATAAAATTATAGAAGCGTTCATAAGCTTAAAAGAAAGTGCAACGCGAACGATACACAATAAACAACGTAAACTGGATAATAAATGGATGTCAACACATATTCTCGCTGCGATAAAAGAAAAGGACTTGCTTTGGACACAATGTAAGCGTTATCCTAATTGTTCAGACTTGCGAGCCAAATTTAGGCAAAGCCGAAACAAGGTTAATGCTATGATTCGCTCGGCTAAACGAACCCAGTTTCGAGGCAAATTTAAGGATGCCAGTAACAGCAGCAAAAAACCTGGGCGTTAATAACACCTTCAGAAGCGCAAACACTCACGTCAATATTTTGAATAACTTTTTTTCGAGTCAAGCCAATAACGCACAGAAGATTGCTGATGAATTCAACAACTTTTTCTGTCGAACATTTAAAAACACAAATTCCCAAGTAGGCCCGTGCACTTTACGTTACTAAGTTAGCGAATCGGCTTATCTACCTTCAATATCTTCAATATCACATGAGGACTTACGATTTATATATTCAGTTTGAGGTGCAAAAAAACTGCTGGTATTGATGGTGTTTCTAAACTGACTTGCACCGTACATTTGAATACACTCATGAATTCTGCTAGCACTAATAAATCTCATTATTTCTAGTGGAGAAACTCCCATAAACCTGAAAACATCAATAGTTATACCTCTACACAAATGCGGTGCGCGTGATAAGCTTGAAAATTATCGTCCGATATTAATTCTGCCTTCTAGAGCACAAATACTAGAATAAAATTTGTTAACGATGACAAGCTTTCTCGATAGTCACAACATCTTATTGCTTTGCCAGTATGCTTTTCGACAGGGGAAAAGCCCTCAGACGCTATTGGAAGACTTCTCTGATCAGTTGAACGAGGCGTTCGATAACAACAAAGTTGCCTGTGCGCTCTTTCTTGACTGCAGCAAGGCTTTTGACAGTGTACATCATGCCTTGTTATTGAATAAACTATCATTAGTTAGGGTTTAGGGGTGTTTTCTGGTCTTTGTTCGCAAATATCCTCCAAGGCAGGCGTCAACTTGTATCAATTGAAGAATCTTACAGCGCGTTACAAATCTTCGAAACCGGCGTTCCACAGGAATCAATTCTTAGTCCGCTGCTATTTAATATTTTTGTAAATGACCTTCACAGCGCGATACCGGTTTCTCTATATCAATACGCTGATGACACTGTGATCGTGACGACTGCAAACAACTTTTATGAGGCAATTACTCTTCTTCAGTCAGCTGCCACTAAAGCCATGGATTGGTTTTTAGATAACCTAATTATTAAAAGTGTGTCTAAAACTAATCTATTCTGCCTCCACAACCCATTGAAGAAAGTAACCCTTGACTATCCTTTCATTTTGCATTGTTCTGAATGTTCATCCTGCTCTTGTAGTCAATTACAGTATTCATCTGTTGTGAAATACCTTGGCTTATACATTGACAGCGACCTTTCCTAGAATACTCATCTGCCTATGTTTGCAAAAGACTTCGCAATGTGTCATGTCTGTTATATAACATAAGATACTACATGCCGTTTTTCAGTACGTAAGATGATAGCACACGCTTTAGGTTACAGTATACTGCGTTACGAAATAACCATTTACGGACACTGTGCTGTCCGTTGGCACAAGAGAATAAACAGAATATTGCGTTCGATTTTTAAAAAATATATCTTACGACCTGAACATTAATTCTGAGAAAGACATTTTCAAAACGCTGTTTATGCCAAACTTCAATGATCTGTTAATTCAAATGGTTGTTTTAAAACATTTCTGGTCCAAAGAATTTCTGATTCCGTATCTTACTGCTCGTTCTTCGATGCCCAAAGTACGTTACTGGAGGCCGCGGTGTTCGACAAAGTATTGGAACTAGAATACGAGCCCAGCGATGTGCCAACCTATTTCAATGCACTTTCTCCAGCATTTTTCGCACAAAAACAAAATACAAATTAAAGAAACTGCTACGGCGTATCTGTCTACAATTGTAATGCCTATCGTGTGTTAATTCATATTACACTCATTCGCAAGCATGATGCTGCACAATTATCCAGTGTGTTACTTTGCTTAAGCAGCATTGCTCTAATTCTTTCTTTTTTCTTTATATCTTTTCTCTTTCAATTGCTGTAAATTGTACAATACTTGTAACTATCGCTTTGTTGTTTCTAATCTTATATTGCACGTTGTTTTTTGTCCTGTCATTCCTCTTAGGCCATAAGTTACTATAAGTTACAATCTTTGTAACTAGCCGGTTTTTTTTGCTGTCTGCCAGGCTCTGCCACTCAAGCCACCAATTGCCTTGGCAGGCCTAGTCCATGTACTGTTTCATTTGAAGAAATAAAAGGTATTATTATTATTATTAATGGCGGATGGTCAACACGGAGGCAAGGTTCCTGGCGGCGTTCTCAACTCCTGTTTACACCACAAACGCACGCCAGACTCTTGGAGGACCACTCGCACCATCCTCACTTTCAAGAGAGGACACCCCCAGGTTCCGTCTAACTGGCAGCCCATAGCCCTTGCTGACGGCAGAGAAGCTTTACGCTAAGTGCCTTGCAGCCCGGCTACAGTCCTAGATGATTTAGCACGCCGTGTTGTCGAAGTGCCAGAAGGGCTTCCTTCCACACGACGGCGAGTTCGAACTTACTACATCCTTCAACGCAGGCTCGACACCGTCCGGTCGGCAGGCCCCACCTGTGTGCGGCATTGTTGGACTTCAACAACGCGTTTGACTCAGCCGCGTAGGCCATGTTGGATGGGTGACGTAGTCACATTTTGCAGCCATTTTTTCACTTCCAGGGTTTTTGCTCGAGTTGGACATGTACTCATTGCATCAGTTTTGAAACAAGTGCTGTAGCATCTCGCGACATGCCTGATAATTTTCGCTGGCAAGCATTTTGTGTGATGTCATGGGCGCCAATCGATAGTACGCGTGGCTTCGAGTACGCGTGGCTTCGACCTCTGGGAAAAAGAAGGTTTCAGTTTTAACATGTTTGTAAGCGAAACAAGAAACTTCAAACGGACTAGGGAAAAAAGCAATGCAGTGAAGCCAGCGCTGCTGCTGTCGGTGCACGATTCTGGTTTTGCATGGGTGGACGTCGGAATTGATTTGCTACTGTTTGCCCGGCTTTTGGCCAGAACTAAATACGAGGTGTGAAAGAATGGCTTTTAATTACGTGCCATTAGGTCGCATCGCTTCTCGGCCTTTCGGCTTGATCAAATTGTCGAGTTAGCTTCTTCTGAGTCCTCGCGCGAGACCCGGAGTCAAGTCACGCTGACGTCGGCCCCTGGGGTTCAAGTTTCCAAAAGAAGTCTTCGTGGCATCGCCGCGCCGTACGCGCGGTTGCCGCCCTCGGGTCTCGGGCCTTGCTGCCCAGAGCCCGTCTACCCTATGCCAGGAGGAGGAGCAAGGCACCCGGTTCACGCCCGCTGTCCCGGAGCCCCCCTGCGGCCCACCTGGTACAACCAAGTCCTGAGCGGCGCCCGCCTCAGCTGAGCCGCGTCCTACCAGAGTGCAGCTCGACTGCACGGCACAAGTCTTCCAACCAGCCACGCCCCCGGGCGGCCAGCGGCAACGCCCACCAGAATGGCGTCCACGTCAGACCTCTCGGTGAGGGAGACCTGTTTTATGTTTACGGCGCCAGAAGGCGACGTTGTTATCGACTACTTACTAGATGCTGTCAAATTAACGGCAGGGGACGATAGCGTACTAGTGCTACAACATACGGGGGTGCCAAATTCTTGCTATGCACCCGGAATTGCAGTCAAACAACAAAATAAATGGTAGCTGAGGGCTTTCCAAGTTAACGGGGTTAATGTACCTGTTGAAGCGGTAGGGCCGCCTGTTATTTGTAAACGCCTACCGTTACCCGGCCTACTTGCCAGACGAGACACTCTGTAAAGCGTCCTCAGCCGGTACGGTAAAGTGAAGGGGCATCACATTTGCCACGGTAGCCACACGCCAAACTAAACGTAATTGGGTTCGTGTTATTACCATTGAAATAAGTCACCCAGTGCCAAATTTCATGACGATCGCGGGGCACCGCGGTAATGTTTGAATATCGCGCGATGTGGTAGAGTGTGCGCACGGTGCAGCAAGGTCGGGCACATGGCCTCCGCTTGCTCGGCATCTTATTTCCAGCGTTGCGGAGCCTTCGGACACGAGATGGAAGGATGCGCTGCGCCACCATGAAACGATGCGGCGGCCACCATGGAACAAAAGAGTGGCTTCCGGCGGCTCTCATACGCGTCAATCGCGCGTGGCTTCCCCCCATTCTCCAATCCTGCCCCGTCTTTCAGCCACCTAAGCTTCCCCACCTCATCTAGGCCTTCCGGTTACCTCGCCTATAGGTTCTAACACCAAGAACCGCGGGCCGTATGACAGAGAAGGGGCTCGTCCCCGGCGGCTTCGAGACCAGCACTGGCCAGCCCACAGGCAGCAGTACGGAGACCTCGTTGGTGATTGAGGAGGAAAGGCAAAAAGGGTTGACGGCCCCAACACTGAGTCAGCGGAAACTTAACCATTTGACTCTGAGTCGCCTTCAGTGCAATCGTTACCCACATCACCGCCACATCCCTACCAGACAAAGAAGACCGCCAAAGTTTGCCTACCACATTGAAGGAGCCGCCAAAATAAACAAGCCGGTTGAGGCACCTCCCTCAGCCCCAAGGCACCGGCCAACGTGTTAGCACCAGTGACCACTCGCGATCTGGAAGACGGCACGCAAGACGCCACCCGGGAAGACGCGCCGATAGTGAGTCACGGCTTTTATTTTCTGCCCAATGAGCATAGCGAGGACACGACTACTCCGGCCCCCTTTGCGCCCATCCAGCACTTCGCCCAAGCCGCAAACCCGACACCTCAGCAAGCCAACCGGCACCTGGCCGCGAGCAGCGAACTCGGTCGCGCTCGCGAAGGCGGCAAGACGCTGACAATAAGCAAGCTGAGTGCGAGAGGGTTGCTAGGAAGGAGAGAAGGCAGCGATGGCCCGGGCTCGAGGGACGGAGATTCGCTCGCAGGATTTCAAGCTGGACGGTTGTGCCCTCGCGATCTCCGACGCCAGCGAAGCTCCCGCCGACTGGTTCGCCCTCCGCGGTCTCCTGACGCCGTGTAGCTCTCGCATTGTGGCACTCCGCCCTTGGACTGCTTAAACCGGATCCCCACTTTCTTATCTCCTTCTTTTTTCTCTCGCTTGGCTGTCTTCTTCTCCGTCTATTTTCCTTCTATTCTTTTTATCCCTCCTTCTCCCCACCCCTATAAGGCACTGCGCCGTGTCACCTGAAGGCAGACAGAAATTAGGTGCATTTTTCCTCTTCATTCTAACCACTACCACCACCGAGGAACGGAGTAGCGATAGTGACACTCCGCAGCACGCAAAAGCCAAGAAGCTCGAGTCAGCCGGCGCGGGCAGAGGGGAACCCCTCCCACCCAAAGGCGCCGCATTCGAACATTAGGTTCGCCTTATGCGCACCCTCGCCGGCCGCGATGCACTGCCTCCTCTCACCATGCTCCGTTACACCTCCCCTCCTCCTCCCCTCGCTACTCAGAGAACCTCCTCGCCCACGCGCCGGCCGGCGCTGCTCTCTTTCCCTTCCTGCTCTGTTGTTGCGCGTCTTATCGGATTAGGCGATGGCTTTGCTCCCATTTCGATTGATTGATAAGTAGGGTTTAACGTCCCAAACCACCATATGATTATGAGACACCGTAGTGGAGGGCTCCGAAAATTTCGACCTTCTTGGGTTCTTTAACGTGCACCCAAATCTGAGCACACGGGCCTACAACATTTCCGCCTCCATCGCAAATGCAGCCGCCGCAGCCGTGATGCTCCCCATACACAACATGGAACATCCGTGGGTTTCGCGATAGGGCGAAGCAAAGACAGGTAGTGGCCTTCGCTCAAGATGAAGACATAAACCTTCTGTTTCTACAAGAAACCAACTTCCGGTCTCCACTTGACGTAGCCCACTTCAAGCGCGACTGCCGAGTCGAAGGCTTCTTCTCATTGACGGCCGCGCGGTCCTGCGGAGTTGGCGTTGTCTTTGTCATTGGCAGATACTGCCGTAAGTCACACTGCGTTTTCAGGGCTGACGGGCGCACATTGCTCTTGGATGTCTTCATAGACGGCCGAAAGTTCCGATTCGTGAATGTGTACGCCCCCGTTACGAGAACTGACACCTACACGTACTTCTGGGAACTTCACGACAAGTTTGAGGGATCCTGTCCTATATGTTATAATAGGCGATTTCAACTGCGTAGTGGACTCGATGCGTCACGTTCGGGGCCCGGGGCGCGGAGGCTCTACATACACGCCTAAGAGCTGGTAAGGACTCTCCGCCACATGCGTCTCACCATCGCCTGGGTGCACCTGCACGACGCCGATTCGGCCCAACCCGATTTCACGAACCACCGCCAGCCGCCTAGACCGGGCTTAAATAACCGACTTGCACTTACCGGCGGTCACATCGTGTGCTGTACTCGAGCTACCAGCCCATTTGAAAAATGCGTCCGACCACGCCCCACTTGTCACTACCGTGAGAGGGATGCCCAGCCCCAGACCAAGTGACGCGTCCTGGCGCCTCGACCTTGTGTTGCTAATGACCAAGAGTGCACCAGGACAATTCAGCTATTGATTGAGGAATCGAATAAAGCCACACTCCGCATCACTCTGGAAGCCTGGGACGACCTGAAGAAGTCCTGAAAAGCGCTCCTCCAAGAGGAGGGAAGGCAGAGGAAAAGGCGCAACACAGCCAGAATCAACGAAATTCTGCGCAGAATGTGCATTGTCCAGAGCCACCGACACCCTTACCTGCTGCACCCCGGGACTACCTGGACGCTTTAAAGAAGCAATACGACCGGCTACTCAGAGTGTCCTTTGGAGACCGGCAGAAACACTCAGGTGGCCTCAGAAGAGCCGAAGGTGTTCGATTTAAAAGACGTCTGCGGCAATGGCTGCACCAAGATCACGCAGGTGAAACGCCTTGATGGCTCCCTCACGGAGGACCCGGCCGAGATCGTGGCGACGTTCCACGACTACTTCAGGTTGGCCTTCTGTGAGCCGAACCCTGACACGACGCATCCAACACCGTCCCTCATGAGGGAGTTATGCAAGAATTTACAACGTCTCAAAAAAGACGAATGCTTGACGTTGTGTGGCCCTGCGACAATGCCCGAACTGAAAGTCGCCGTCGCATTCATGCCGCCGCAGTCGGCCTCGGAGATGGATGGCCTCACCGCGGGTTTCTACGTCACCTTCTTCGACACTTTGGCTGCACCACTGCTGGCCGTGGCAAACTCTGTGCTGGAGGGACACGCAAAAACCCACTTCATTTAGCATGGGTCGAATAGCCCTCATCCTGAAGGACGGCGCCTCACCGAACGAACCTTCATCACGGCGCCATATTACGTTACTCAACGTTCACCATAAAACTGTGGCCACCATCCTCAATAACCGCCTGAAGGCTTTAATTCACGACGTCATCGCCTCGCACCTGGCTTGTGCCGTCCAAGGTCGATCCATGTTTGGGAACCTCAACTTGACCAGAGACGTCTTCATGTACGCCACCGAGAAGAGAGTGTCAGGAGTCTTCCTCTCACTCGACCAAGCGAAGGCCTTTAATCGGGTGCGCCATGCCTACCTGTTTCAGACCCTTCGTGAATTCGGCCCTCCCGGAGACCTTCATGCGGATCATCAGGCTCTTATACTCGGATTTGCGGTGCAGAGTGGTCGTCGATGGCTCTATGACCAACACCTTCGAGTATACAAGAGGTATTAGACAGGGGTTCCCGCAAGGCCCGACTCTCTTCGTGCTCTCCATTGAGCCCCTCCTTACGTCCCTAGCCTGCGACCCGAACATCCGAGGCCTGCTGCTGACTGGTACGGACGAACTGAAGGTCTTTGCGTACGCGGATGACATATCTCTTTTTCCTGCGAGATTCCCGAAGCCTTAAAATCTTTCGACTAACCTTCACCACCTATACTGAAGCGTCGGGGGTATGTTGAATAAAGAGAAGAGTAAAGCCCTCCTTCTCGGCCCTCTCCCTGCAAGTGAAATTGGAGGTTTTGAAATGGTGCCCACTGTGAAGGTTCTTGGCATGTACTTCTCATGCGAAGGGGTGGCGCCGACCACGTGGTCACGAGTTTTAGACCGAGCCCACCTACTCGCTGAGCATGCAAGGCTCCTGGAACTCACGTTGCGAAGAAGGCAGTCAACCGTTAAGACCAGCGTCCTTGCCCTGGCCGCCCATGCCAGCCGAGTGGCGACGATGCCCACGAGGACTGCAAACGAACTTGACAAACTGGCCAATGCTCTCATGTGGGACGACAAACTATCTCACGTAAAACGAAACCTTCTGCAGATGGCAGTGACCGAGGGGGGCCTGGGTTGCTCTCCCACATTTGATCTTTACAGCCAGAAGACGAGAACGGTCCCTCCTGGAGAGCCGGCCACCCTGGAACGTCCCCCTGTCTTAATGCAGAAACAGCAGCAGTTGAATCTAGGAAACTCACATTAATTGTACCAGAACACTGGCAAACTGATCGGAAGAGAACCTCGTCTTCTTCTCTCGCTGCGCGTGTTCTTCGTTGTTCGCTTGGTGCTGCATAATCAATGTGGCATTTGCTCCCCTCCAGAGAGCAGCGTCCCGATGCTCTTTTACAAAAGACGGTGTAGTAGATGTATGGTATAAATCAGTCCGAAAAGTAGGGCTTCATTCGCACAACGTGCACAATTTCTGGTTTTTGCTGGCGAGTTGTCGAGGGGTTGTCAGGAACGACCACGTAATTAACGTCACTCTGAGGTTGTAAAACTGTGTACGGGACAAAATACTTCTTCAGCAATTTTTCAGACAGTCCCCGGTGGTGGATAGAACTTCATACCAAAAATTTGTCGCCGGCCCGACAGACGACATGTCGGTTTCGCAGATTATAACGTTGGGCGACATAATTTAGCTGCTGGGTGGTTCGGACGCACGCAAGCTGCCTCGCTTCCTCTGCTCGTTGGGTAAAAGATACAGCGTCCAAATCAATGTCATTGCAGTCGTGCAGTAACATGGCGTGAAGCATCGTCGTCACTTCACGGCCATGGAGGAGACTGAACGGCGTTCTTCGTGTAGTTTCTTGCTGCGCTGTATTATAGGCGAACCTGATGTACGGGAGAATGTCGTCCCAGTTCTTGTCATCCACGTCACGTACATACTCAACATGTTGGCAATAGTTTTGTTGAGGCGTTCTGTTAAGCCGTTGGTTTGTGAATGATAGGAAGTGATTTTCCGATGGGCTGTTCCACTGAGCTCAAGCACTGTCTTCAGGAGCGCGGCCGTGAAAGCGGCACCTCGATCCGTTATTATGATTGTTGGAGCACCGTGAATCAGGACGATATTTTCGACGAAGAATCGTGCGGTTTCAACGTCGGTGCCACTTTACAAAGCCTTTGTTTCCGCGTAGCGCGTAAGATAATCAGTGGCGACTATTACCCACTTGTTGCCAGCATGGGAATTCGGATACGGTCCAAGAAGATCCATTCCCATTTGGGCAATAGGTACCGTGGGCACTTGAATTGGTTGTAATAGTCCAGCTGGTTTTAACGGTGGCGATTTTCGTCGTTGGCAATCGAGGCACGTGCGCACGTAATGCTTCACAATAGCTGGAAGTCTTGGCCAGTAGTATTTCTGTTGGATTCTGGCGAATGTGCGTGTGTATCCGAGATGACCAGGCGCTGGCTCATCGTGGCAAGCACAAAGTATCTCCTCACGAAGTGACGTCGAAACGACAAGTAAGTGGGTGCTTCCTGTGGGAGAAAAGTTCTTTTATAAAGAACACCACTACGTAAGCAGAATGACGGCAGGCTCCTTGCAAATCTTCCAGAGACGGTTGTTGTCCGGCCATTCAAAAATACAGTAGGAGGAAGCAACTCACTGTCTTCTTTCTGCTTGCACGAAATTGTAGTGGTGTCAACGACTCCTACAAACGCCATGCTGTCATCTTCTGCGTCATAGTCGCGCTTTATCGGTGACCTTGATAAGCAGTCGGCGTTGGCGTGCTGCCGTCCGGACTTATACACGACTGTCATATCAAACTCTTGAAGGCGTAAGCTCCACCGTGCGAGCCGACCAGACAGGTCTTTCAAGTTGTTCAGCCAGCAGAGGGAATGATGGTCGCTGACTACGTCGAAGGCACGAACATAGAGGTACAGACGAAACTTCATAACCACCCATACGACAGCAAGACACTCTTTTTCCGTTGTGGAGTAGTTGGACTCGGCGCGGGAAAGCGTCCTACTAGCATATGCGATCACACGCTCGGCTGAGTCTTGCCACTGGACGAGTACAACGCCTAAAGCCACGTCGCGGGCATCTGTATGGACCATGGTAGGAGAATCCTCATCAAAGTGAGCAAGCACAGGGGGAGTCTGCAGGCATTGTCGGAGGTCGTCAAATGCCACCTATTGATCGTCACCCTCATGTGAACGAAACGTCTTCTCTTGTGAGTCATGTTAACGGCGAGGCTATGTGAAAGAAATTGGCAATAAACCTTCGGTAGTATGCGCATAGGCCAAGGAAACACCTGGCTGCTTTTTTGTCTTTTGGTAACGGAAATTTTCTGACGGCCGCAATCTTATCGGGATCAGGTCGAACACCTTCATGGCTCACCACATGGCCAAAAAATTGAAGCTCCTTGGAACAGAAATGACACTTCTCGGGTTTGAGTGTCAGGCCGGCAGAGCTTGTTGCCCTGAATACCGATAGCAGCCTGCTCAGGTGTTCCTCAAGTGTTTTTGAAGAAACAATGACGTCGTCCTGATAGACAAGACATGTCTGCTACTTAAGGCCTGACAGAACGGTATCCATCAGTCTCTTAAATGTTGCGGGGCCTGATCACAATCCGAATGGCAAGACTTTAAATTCATAAAGCCCGTCAGGCATTACAAAAGCCGCTTTTTTTCTCTATCTCGCTCGTCGACCTCAATTTGCCAATACCCACTTTTGAGGTTTATTGACGAAAAGTAGAGTGCACACCTCAGCCTGTCGAGTGAATCATCGATGCGCGGTAAAAGGTATACGTCTTTCTTTGTCACACTGTTCAGCTTGCGGTAGTCGACACAAAATCGCGAGCTTCCGTCTTTCTTTTTAACCAGCACTACCGGCGATGCCCAAGGACTTCTTGACGGCTGGATGACGTCATCATCGAGCATTTTCTTCACTTGTTCCTGGATTGCTTCACGCTCTTTTGGTGCTACGCGGTATGGGTTCTGTCGTATTGGCCTTGCCATCTTCCTCCGTTATTATCCGATGCTTCGTCAGTGGCGTTTGACTGACCGTCAAGGTGCATAAAAAACAGTCTTTGAACTGGTGAAGAAGATCTAATAGACGCAGTCTCTGCGCTGGTGACAAATCCGAGCTTACGTCAATAGGTGGTGGGGCTGACGTGGCTTGCGGCTCGTCCTGTTGTACTACACAGCACTCGCGGATTTCGGTGATCTCGTCGAAGTAGGCAACTGTAGTGCCTTGTGTAATCTGTCGTCGCTTGTTGGTAAATTCGTTAACAGAACCTCTGCTTCACCGCACACAACATTGACGATACTTCTAGCAATTACAACACCGCGAGAGAGTAGGAGCGTCAATACTTGTTCAGCGATTCCTTCTCCAGTATTTTGCTCGCTGCACGTGACTGAAACAAGGCTGCATGATAACGGAGGTACGGTCACGTCGTCAATGACTCATAGGGATTTGCGGTGTAGCGCGGCGCTTTGATTCGCTGAAAGTGTCAGTACAACCGTCCGGAATATTGATGATGGCACCATATTCACCGCAAAAAATCCATCCCCAAAAATGCCTGTTTGCAACACTCAGAAAGGATAAAAAAAGTTGCGACGAAGGATGTATCCCCTATCTTCATTCTTGCGGTGCACTTTCCGGTAGGTGTGAGTAGCTGCCCTCCAGCTCCTCTAATCTGCAGTCCTCTCCATTCCATTCTAACCTTCCTGAGCGTGTCTGCCAGACTCTCACTCATTATTGAGAAGTCCGCGCCAGTGTCGACCAATGCCATTACGTAATGTCCGTCAATCGTAATTGCAACTTCGGCAGTAACAACCCCATCTTTCGTCGATTCATTGAAAATGTGTCTCTCTTTGCTCGGCAGTAATGGGGGATTTTCAGCACTTCGACGATTCGCAACCTTCCCCCCTGAGGTCGCTGCTTTTAGTTTCCCGTGCGTGGACTATGAGATCTCCCTCTTGGCATGACAGTGGTGCTTCCGTTTAGAGGATGGAGAATAACGCCCAGGAGACGGTGAGCGTGACCAAAACCCAGGAGGAACTTCCCGCGGGGTCCAAGACACTCGTGTCGACGTCAGGTGTTCCATTTGTAGTGAATAAGAAGACGATGTTACCATCAGGTCAGCTATCATCAACACAAGAAGAAGGCACGAGATCGGCGATCAAGCACCGTCATCTGGGTTCGCCTTGCGTTCCTTTAGTGCTACCACCCGCTTGCTCAGTCCTTCAATAAACCCCCTTTACATTTGGGTGGATCGTGCTGGGGTAACTGCATCACCTACACCCTGGAACTCCGATCCCGCACCCTGCCGTCGACCATGCAAGTTGACGCTGCCCAACAGACAGCACCTCTCGCGGCTCCTACTTGCCCCGGCCCGGTTCACCAGCGAGACCCCCCGATCTTTTCGGGCGCCGAAGACCAGGACGTCGAGGACTGGCTGTCGTCCTACGAAAAAGTCAGTGGACCAAACAGGTGGGATGACGCTGCTAAGTTGAGCACCGTCAACTTTTACTTGGCTAATGTGGCGAAACTGTGGTATACAAACCACGAATCCGAGTTCGAGAACTGGGCCACTTTCAAGCAGGCAATATCCCTCGGTTTTCGTCGCCCTGCCGTGCGGAAGTTGCGTGCCGAACAACGCCTGCGCTCCCGGGCACAAGAACCTGGCGAAACGTTACCGCCTACATCGAAGATATACTCGATATCTGCAAGCGCGTCGATGCCGCAATGAGCGAAAGTGCCAAGATCCAGCACATTATGAAAGGTGTTGATGACGACGTCTTTCAAATGCTCTTGGCGAAGTCTCCTGGCACGGTGTCTGAAGTGGTAACTCTGTGCCAGAACTACGACGAATTGCGACGGCAACGAGCTCTCACCCGTCGTCCATTTCAGCCTAACCAACCACTCGCTGCACTGGACGTCGTACCTGACCACTCCCGCCTTCTAGCACAAATGAAAGACTTTGTGCGTGAGGAGGTCGCACGTCAGCTTTCCCTCCTGCCGTTTTGTCAGCGCCAAGAGCTCCCGCAGCAGCAGCAAGAGCAACCACCGACACCGTTAGCTCCCATGCCTCCGACATGCACTTCAGGACCAGATTGCCGAGGCTATGCCAGTGCCCTTTCAGCAGCAAGTTGTCGCCGCGCCTCTTACTTATGCTGACGCAGTAAAGAGGCAGCAGCCACACCAGCCCTCGCCGTTCAATGGACTGCCGCATGTTACCGCTCCTACTCAGTCTTCCGTCGCTTGGGCTCCTCCCCTCACTACCACAGCCTCGACTCAGCCGTATGCCGCGTGGGCGGCGCCCCTTGCTGCAAATGCCTGGCGAACGCGCGATAACCGGCCGATTTGTTTTGCGTGTGGCGGACCTGGCCATATCTCCCGATACTGCCGTCGTCGCGTGCCCGCCTACACAGACGTCCGACCACGAAGCAATTACATGAACCGACCACCTTTGGTTATGAAAGTTCGGATCGTCAGTCAAACACGTCTTCCCGTGACTATCCGGCAACTTCGTCTCGTCGCTCACCTTCACCCAATCGACGCTCCTTGTCACCCATGCGTCCACGACCAGCCCCTCAAAATGAGGGAAAACTAGCCGTCGCAGTTCAAGGGGCAAGAACTGCGCTATCGAAATGTTCAAGTCCTCGCACCTTGCCGTCAAATATCGTCGAAGTTTTTGTAGACGGCGCCCATGCATACGCTCTTGTGGATACCGGTGCCGCTGTGTCTGTTATAGACGCCAAACTTTGCCGCAAGCTCCGAAAAGGTGACCCACGCCGCTTGATATGTTCTTACGTGCAGCAAATGGAGAACCTGGTTCGACCTATAGCCGCCTGCACTGCCCGACTCAAAATTGCGGAGCACCACTACATGTTGAATTTATAGTCCTTCCTCGTGCTCTCATGACATCATACTTGGCTGGGATTTCCTATCCCGTAATTCGTGCCGTTATAGATTGTGCCCGTTCCGAACTTGAACTGCTTCCGTTCTTCGACCAGCCCTACGACCACACTAATCAAGCCGCGCACAAGCTAGTTGTCAAAGAAGACACTGACATTCCACCGACAACAGCTGTTTTGCTCCCTGTGGTCTCCGACGGCATGCGTGATGAAGTAGCATTTTTTCGAGCCATCACGCCTCTTTCTAAGCCGGAAGGAAACCACTTCTGCTCCCTTCATTCAGCCCTCTCAATTTCTAATGGAGCCAGTGCTCTCTGCCTTACCAATCCCTTTCCGCATACGATCAAACTGTTTAAAGGCGAGTCTCTTGGATGCGTACAGCCCATTGATAACGGACAAATTTTTACCGTGCCGCAAGAATCATCCCAAAGTGACCTCGCCGCCGTCAGTGCTCTTAACCACTCTCATCTACAGGCTTCAAAAGTGTTCGATTCGGCGATCGCAGACGGACTGTCACCATCTGAACGATCTGAACTCCTCCAACTTGCTGTACCAGTACCGCGAATCTTTCGATGTTGTTCAACTTCACTTGGCCGCACTTCTACCACTCTACATTACATCGATACCGGCTCCCATGCGCCACTACGACAGCGACCATATCGTGTTTCTGCAGCAGAACGCCCAAGTATTACCGAACAGGTGAACGATATGCTGCAACGTGGCGTCATTCAACCTTCACAAAGTCCATGGGCCGCACTGTAGTGCTCGTTTAAAAAAAAGGATGGTTCCGTTCGCTTCTGCGTGGACTACCGGCGCCTAAATAAGATCACTCGAAGAGACGTGTATCCTTTACCCAGGATTGACGATGCCCTTGATACTTTACAAGGTGCCGAGTTTTTTTTCATCATTAGATTTGCGCTCAGGGTACTGGCAGGTCCCCCTTGCAGATGCCGATCGACCAAAAACAGCCTTCGTGACACCGGATGGTCTGTATGAGTTTAATGTCATGCCCTTCGGCCTCTGCAATGCGCCTGCCACCTTCGAGCGCATGATGGACTCGGTTCTTCGGGGTTTGAAATGGCAAATCTGTCTCTGCTATCTCGACGATATAGTCGTCTTTGCGCCAGACTTTGGAACACATCTCGAGCGCCTCAAACACGTCCTCACGTGCCTGAAGAATTGCTCAGCTCCAACTCAACCTCAAGAAGTGTCACTTCGCTGCTAGGCAACTTTACGATTCTCGGGCACGTCGTATCAAAGGACGGTTATACTTCCAGACCCGGCTAAGTTACGTGCTGTCGCCGACTTCCCCAAACCAACGACTATGAAGCAGTTTACGGAGCTTCGTGGGGTTATGCTCCTACTTTCGCCGGTTTGTGCGCAACTTCGCTTCTATCATTGCGCCTTTGACCGAACTTATAGGCAGCACCACTGATATTTCGTCATGGTCTTCTGAGTGTGACCAAGCCTTCTGTACCCTTCGTCGTCTCCTCACTTCGCCACCAATACTGCGTCACTATGATCCTACGGCAGCAACTGAGGTCCACACCGACGCCAGTGGTGTCGGCCTCGGTGCGGTTCTCGCGCAACGCAAGCCTGGATTCGCCGAGTATGTCGTCGCCTACGCCAGCAGAACTCTTACCAAGGCTGAATCAAACCTACAGCGTCACCGAGAAGGAATGCTTGGCGATCGTTTGGGCGCTTGTCAAGTTCCGCCCATACCTTTATGGCGTGCTTTTGATGTAGTAACCGGACCACCACGCATTATGCTGGTTATCGTCGCTTAAAGACCCATCAGGTCGTCTTGCCCGTTGGGCTCTTCGGCTCTCAAGAATATGACATTCGCGTGTGCTAATCGTTCCGGCCACAAGCATGCCGATGCTGACGCACTGTCACGATCTCCCGTATCCCCGGACATTCGCATCTGTTTCCTCGGACGACACGTTGTCAGCGCTTGACGAGGATACCATCTCTTCTGCACAACGCAATGACCCATGGATCGCTTCGCTTCTTGACCGCGTTATCCGAGGGCACCGACACTTCCAACCACTCGAACCCTTGCGCCGCCCAGGCTCCGCACTTCAGTATTCGGGATGGCCTTTTGTACCGGCGCAACTATCAGCAGATGGTAGGAAATGGCTACTAGTCATTCCCGAACGCTGCGCTCTACCATCTGCGCGTCGTTTCATTCCGACCCGCAATGTGCTCATGCCGGTGTTTTCAAGACCTACGAGCGCCTACGAAAAAGGTATACTGGCGCGGAATGTTACCTTCGTCCGCCAGTCATTCGCGGCTGCCACGAATGTCAGCGGCGGAAAAGCGCGCCACATCCTGCAACAGGTTCATTGCAGCCACTTTCCATGCCCAGACCGCCCATTCGGACCGTGTAGGAATTGACCTCTACGGGACCACTACCATTAACAACGGCAGGAACCGATGGGTTATCGTGGCAGTGGATCATCTAACACGGTACGCTGAAACTGCTGCTCTCCCCACAGCTGCAGCACAAGACGTCGACAACTTTCATACTCAATCGTTTTGTGCTTCGTCATGGTCCTCCTCGAGAAATCCTCAGTGACCGAGGGCGTGTTTTCCTCTCCGATGTAATTCAAGCACTTCTTCAAACAGTGCCATATGGTTCACCGGAAGAGTACAGCCTACCACCCGCAGACGAACGGCTTGAACTGAGCGGTTTTTAATCGTACTCTGGGGGACATGCTCGCTATGCATGTCGCTTCTGATCAAACCAAACTGGGACCTCGTTCTCCCATTTGTGACATACGCGTATAACACCGCTACGCAAGTCACTACCGGGTTTTTTCCCCATTTTTTCTCCTGTTACGGTCGCGAACCAATCACACACCATCGACACTTTACTGCCATACTCGCCAGATCCCTCCGAATACAAGCCTGTCTCGGAAGCCGCTCGTTACGCAGAAGAGTGCCGCAAGCTAGCCAAGCGGGCTTACTACATCCGACCAACAGCGCCAGAAGGAGATCCGTGACGGACGACCATCGTTCTGCACCAACGTTCGTTCCTGGAGCAACTTGTATGGCTTCATGTACCGCCCTGCGCCCCCTGGTGTATCACCCAAGCTACTCTCCAATTATCATGGTCCTACCGCGTGGTCGAGCGTTACTTCACCCGTGAACTACGCCAACTTGAACCCCTCACGCCACCGAGCGAGCGTCGTCGGCGTGGACGTGATATCGTTCACGTAAAACCGTATGAATGCCGTACTTTGACCCGCTTGTCCCCACGTGTAGATCGCCAGGATGGCTTCACCTTTTTCGCCGGGGGTAATTGTAGTGAATAAGAAAGACGATGTTACCATCAGGTCAGCTATCATCAACACAGAAGAAGGCACGAGATCGGCGATCAAGCCCCGTCATCTGGGTTCGCCCTGCGTTCCTTAGTGCTACCACCCGCTTTGCTCAGTCCTTCAATAAACCCCCCTTTACACATTGAAATGCGCCGAGGAACCGTAGAAAGAAACCCTTGGTACCCTACGGCGCGATACGGGCAATACCGAACGACGTGGCCTGCTTCCCCACAGTGAAAGCACAGGGGCCTATGATCAGGGGTACGCCAGATGTCAGTTTTGCGATGTGGTGGCCGCCTCGGCATCGAAGTTTCTTGTAGTACCAAGGCGCTGTCGGCGGATGTTGCTGGTGGTACTGATGTGGTGTCGGCACGTTCGCTGGCGGTCGGCGGGACTATGCCTGCATAGCTTGCCCTTGGGAGTGCTCTTGTTCGGCTCAAGAAGCGAGAGCGCTTGTCTGTCTCATGGGTTCCTACAATTTCGTTACTGAGGCGATGGCGCAGTCATTCGGTTTGGCGACGAATTTCTTGACCCTCTCCTTGTACGATTTCTCGCAATAGTTGGCTCAAAGAACCTTCGTCGGGTTTGTTGCATTGGGTAGTGGCTGCCACGCCTGATCGGTGCACTGTGGCTTGGGCGGTCATACTGGCGATAACGTAGAGCAGTGCGCGTTTCGGTAGATGTCGCCTCCTGGAGAATTCATCCACACTTGTAGGCGGGTTTTCGTTACGAGACCAGCGAACAGCTGCTCCTTAAAACGCCCCCGCATGAGGTGGCTAACCTTTTGGCTTCGGGCAATATTAGGATCGGCTCGACGAAATAGCCGTGCCAGTCCTCAACAACATCGTACGGATTTATTTGGGTTTCTGAAACGTGATTCAAGGAGACGTCTATGCGATTTCTTGTCTTTCCGTGCTCGCGATTGTGTCGAGGAACTGCTGCCGAACTCGTCCCAAAAACGACCACACGCGATTCGTGAACTATGTTCGGGCTCCGTTTTGAAGTGGAAAATCAACCGTAGCTAATTCTGTGTGGTGTTCCAACCTTTACATTCGCTGTGTTGCTCGCATTCCTCAAGCCAGTCATGAGCATCCTCATAGCGTTTCCGTGAAGTCACCGGAAGTCGAGGGTTCAAAACAGTCCCCTTGTGTGCTTGGGCTGGACATGTTGGGGCCAGTTGCTTTCTGGCACAAGTCACGCTTTCCGGCAATGGACCAAACACCGGGCTGAGGCCTAACAGCGCCGGCCTGCTGCGGTGAACGGGGGTGTTGATTCGCGTAAGTCTTTCTTGACCAGATGCGGGGCTGTTGTCAGGCGTCCCGAACATGTACCCAGCGCCTCCACCAGTGTCACAATGCAGAAACAGCAGCAGTCGAAAACAGAAAACTCTAATTGTACCAGAACACTGGCAAACTGATCGGAAGAGGACCTTGTCTTCTTCTCTCGTTGCGTGTGTTCTTCGTTGTTTCCTTGGTGCTGCATATTCAATGTGGCACCCCTTCGCCTGGTCCCACGGAGCAACGCTGTACCTGGGTCCACCTGGTTCCTCGGCCCTGCTGTACCATCGAAGAAATCTCCGGCCATCTACCGACGCGACGGACCTACCAGCAGGAGCAGACGTCCTCCGGGAGTGATAAGAGTCTACAAGCCTTTTTTTGCCTGCCACTCCCGGCCCTGTCGTCAATGCCTGCTGGCGACATCCACGGGCCCCGGTCCTCATGACCACATCGCCACCATCGTCGTCCGGGCCGGTAGCATCAAACCACGGGGACGTAGACATCTACCGACGAGGTGTTCTAGTCCAGCCAGCGGGAGAAGACGCCCTCCGGGAGCGGTGAGAGTCTACAAGTGTTTTCTTGCCTGCCACTCCGGGCCGGTTGCCAATGCCTACCGGTGACACCAACGGACCCCGGTCATTGTGACCACTTCGCCACCGTTGTCACCCGGGTCTTGCTGCCCGGAAGTCCGTCTACGAGTTCCTGCCACCTGGAGAAGTCGCTGTCTGGCCATGCCTACCCCCCTCCGGCCACCTGCCGTGTCCTTCGAGCCACTCGTCCCGGGGTACAGTCACCGTCGGCGGCGTCCCGCTCCCCCTTCGGGGTTGAGCACCCCGGTGCCGCCGCCGGCCCAGCGGCCTCGTCCTGGCACCCCTGCGTCTACTGGCGTTTCTGCGGCAGCGTCAGGCCCTCCTCGCTCTCGACCGCCCGTCGTTCACTAGGGTAACATGACAGTGTACCTGCCGGTGCCCGGGATGCTGCGTTGCCCTTATCCCTGTTGCGCGAGCTGCCAAGCCCGCACACCAGTTTCGCTCCGACTGTCCGCGGGGTGGTCCCACATGGAGGGAAAACACGGGGTTCGGCAACGAGGCGTCTCTACCAGTGCGTCGCCCGTGATGCCCGAGGTACTTCAACTGCGAGCGCTCCTTGACCTGGTATACCATGGCACGGCATGCGCGAGAGGAATCCACCCCCTATGTACCTCTTCGCAACCAACGGCAGCCTATAGCGACTCCCTCCAGTTCTTCTGGTACAGAGACCCCACCATCTCCTCGTCCAGCTCCTTCGGGTACAGCTTGCCGAATCCCATCAGAACTAAAGACCCGAGGAACAAATTCCCGGTCTCGAAGACGTCGTGGAGGCAAGCCTTTCAAATCGACACCAACCTCGAGTACCGGGTTGGTCTCCAGCATTTCGGTTACGGGTTTCCATCGGCGTCAAGCTCCGAGGCGTCTATAATGCTGGGCCATTCTTCAACCACTTCATGCTCCAGTTCTTCCACGCCTCGTCAGTCACCTTCAGTTCCCGGAACGCCACCGTCTGTGCCACTAGAACCTGGTCCCCCGTCCACGACTGGCGAGGTTTCGTCTGCGCCCGGCTCGTCATCTCGTCGACACACCGGTCCCGGCTCCACGTCATCTGCTTCGAGGGCTTCCTCACGGATGTCCACGGAGCTTGCCGACGTCCCCGGTACCGACGACTTCGACGACGCATCGGGCAACGAGCCGGTGGACGAACCGAGTGTCCTAGCTGCCGGCACCGTCGTCGACCACCGTTCTTCGTCACCGAGATCTCGCTCTCCCTCATCCCCTTTCCTTTCCGAGCAGCTGGAGGACACTCGTGCAGATGATGCCGACGACGGCGCTCACGACACTCCTGTCGAAGCACCGACTATGGACATGCCACCGGAACAAACCATGCTGCTTGCGGAGAAGGTCCGCGTCTTGCGAGCCACGCTCCGCTCAGCCCCGACGCCAGACTCATGGGCGACGTGTGAGCAGGCGTGGTCTCGGGCTGTTTCTCTGGCTGCGGAGGCTTTCCGCCTCCCACCGTCAACGCCGGGACGCCCTGGTCGAGATGCCAACCCCGACAACGCGACAGAGATCCAGCGTCTCTACCGCAGGAACCGCCGACGTGCCGTGCGCCAGATCATGGAGGGACCCACATGGCCCTGTACCATCCCTATACGAGACATCCAGGGCCATTGCGCCTGAACGTGGTCAACTCACACGGCAGACACTTAAGCGCTGTTCCAACGACCCGCGGCTCCTGTTCCGGTAAGCGTGGCGTCATTCTCGGCAGACGAGGTTCTCCTCCAGCTCCGGAAGTCGGAGAACACGGCTCCCGGTTCCGACAGGCTGACCTACCAGCACTAGAGGTCCGTCGACCCGGAGGCTCACTTCCTGTCTGGCCTGTTTAAAGCCTGCGTTCACCACAGTCGCACCCCAGACTCATGGCGAACGTCGTGCACAGTTCTGATCTTCAAGAAAGGTAATCCCTCTGTTCTGGGCAACTGGCGCCTGATCGCACTCGGCTGTATTGCCTCCAAGCTATACGCCAAGTGTCTTGCGTCGCGCCTGCAAGCCTGGATCATTGATCACCAGGTCTCGTCGAAGTGCCAGAAAGGTTTCCTCTCGTATGACGGCGTTTTGGAACTGAACTATCTCTTCCAGCACCGCAAGGACGCAGCCAGAGCCGGGGGCACGGAGTTTTGCGCAGCCCTACTGGACTTCGCAAACGCCTACGGGTCCGTGCCTCACCAGGCCCTCTTGGACACCCTCCGTGGTTCCGGTGCCGGAAAGACGTTCACCGCCCTCATCGAGGACCTTTACCGAAACAACCAGACGGCCATCGTTGCTGAACCGGTCGTCATCCGCTCGGGTCTACGCCAGGGCTGCCCACTCAGCGGGTTGCTCTTTAACCTGGTTATAGACCCGGTGGTTCGAGGGGTCCAAGGCACAGGCGACGACCACAACATTCTCGCCAATGCCGACGACCTTCACCCCTGGCCGACTGTCCTGCCCTCCTCCAGCAACGCATCGACATGGTCGAGACGCTGGCAACACCGCTCGGGCTATCCCTCAAATCAAGCAAGCGTACGACCCTGTCACCTTTGTCGTGCTTGGGCTGGACTGTTGGGGCCAGTGCTTTCTGGCACAGTCACGCTTTCCGGCAATGGACCAAACACCGGGCTGAGCCTAACAGGCGCCGGCTGCTGGCGTGAACGGGGTGTTGATGCGCGGAAGTCTTTCTTGACCAGATGCCAGGGGCTGTTGTCAGGCGTCCCGAACATGTACCAGCGCCTCCACCAGTGTCACAATGCAGAAACAGCAGCAGTCGAATACAGAAAACTCTAATTGTACCAGAACACTGGCAAACTGATCGGAAGAGGACCTTGTCTTCTTCTCTCGTTGCGTGTGTTCTTCGTTGTTTCCTTGGTGCTGCATATTCAATGTGGCACCCCTTCGCCTGGTCCCACGGAGCACGCTGTACCTGGGTCCACCTGGTTCCTCGGCCCTGCTGTACCATCGAAGAAATCTCCGGCCATCTACCGACGCGACGGACCTACCAGCAGGAGCAGACGTCCTCCGGGAGTGATAAGAGTCTACAAGCCTTTTTTGCCTGCCACTACCCGGCCCTGTCGTCAATGCCTGCTGGCGACATCCACGGGCCCCGGTCCTCATGACCACATCGCCACCATCGTCGTCCGGGCCGGTAGCATCAAACCACGGGGACGTAGACATCTACCGACGAGGTGTTCTAGTCCAGCCAGCGGGAGAAGACGCCCTCCGGAGCGGTGAGAGTCTACAAGTGTTTTCTTGCCTGCCACTCCCGGGCCGGTTGCCAATGCCTACCGGTGACACCAACGGACCCCGGTCATTGTGACCACTTCGCCACCGTTGTCACCCGGGTCTTGCTGCCCGGAAGTCCGTCTACGAGTTCCTGCCACCTGGAGAAGTCGCTGTCTGGCCATGCCTACCCCCCTCCGGCCACCTGCCGTGTCCTTCGAGCCACTCGTCCCGGGGTACAGTCACCGTCGGCGGCGTCCCGCTCCCCCCATCGGGGTTGAGCACCCCGGTGCCGCCGCCGGCCCAGCGGCCTCGTCCTGGCACCCCTGCGTCTACTGGCGTTTCTGCGGCAGCGTCAGGCCCTCCTCGCTCTCGACCGCCCGTCGTTCACTAGGGTAACATGACAGTGTACCTGCCGGTGCCCGGGATGCTGCGTTGCCCTATCCCTGTTGCGCGAGCTGCCAAGCCCGCACACCAGTTTCGCTCCGACTGTCCGCGGGGTGGTCCCACATGGAGGGAAAACACGGGGTTCGGCAACGAGGCGTCTCTACCAGTGCGTCGCCCGTGATGCCCGAGGTACTTCAACTGCGAGCGCTCCTTGACCTGGTATACCATGGCACGGCATGCGCGAGAGGAATCCACCCCCTATGTACCTCTTCGCAACCAACGGCAGCCTATAGCGACTCCCTCCAGTTCTTCTGGTACAGAGACCCCACCATCTCCTCGTCCAGCTCCTTCGGGTACAGCTTGCCGAATCCCATCAGAACTAAAGACCCGAGGAACAAATTCCCGGTCTCGAAGACGTCGTGGAGGCAAGCCTTTCAAATCGACACCAACCTCGAGTACCGGGTTGGTCTCCAGCATTTCGGTTACGGGTTTTCCATCGGCGTCAAGCTCCGAGGCGTCTATAATGCTGGGCCATTCTTCAACCACTTCATGCTCCAGTTCTTCCACGCCTCGTCAGTCACCTTCAGTTCCCGGAACGCCACCGTCTGTGCCACTAGAACCTGGTCCCCCGTCCACGACTGGCGAGGTTTCGTCTGCGCCCGGCTCGTCATCTCGTCGACACACCGGTCCCGGCTCCACGTCATCTGCTTCGAGGGCTTCCTCACGGATGTCCACGGAGCTTGCCGACGTCCCCGGTACCGACGACTTCGACGACGCATCGGGCAACGAGCCGGTGGACGAACCGAGTGTCCTAGCTGCCGGCACCGTCGTCGACCACCGTTCTTCGTCACCGAGATCTCGCTCTCCCTCATCCCCTTTCCTTTCCGAGCAGCTGGAGGACACTCGTGCAGATGATGCCGACGACGGCGCTCACGACACTCCTGTCGAAGCACCGACTATGGACATGCCACCGGAACAAACCATGCTGCTTGCGGAGAAGGTCCGCGTCTTGCGAGCCACGCTCCGCTCAGCCCCGACGCCAGACTCATGGGCGACGTGTGAGCAGGCGTGGTCTCGGGCTGTTTCTCTGGCTGCGGAGGCTTTCCGCCTCCCACCGTCAACGCCGGGACGCCCTGGTCGAGATGCCAACCCCGACAACGCGACAGAGATCCAGCGTCTCTACCGCAGGAACCGCCGACGTGCCGTGCGCCAGATCATGGAGGGACCCACATGGCCCTGTACCATCCCTATACGAGACATCCAGGGCCATTGCGCCTGAACGTGGTCAACTCACACGGCAGACACTTAAGCGCTGTTCCAACGACCCGCGGCTCCTGTTCCGGTAAGCGTGGCGTCATTCTCGGCAGACGAGGTTCTCCTCCAGCTCCGGAAGTCGGAGAACACGGCTCCCGGTTCCGACAGGCTGACCTACCAGCACTAGAGGTCCGTCGACCCGGAGGCTCACTTCCTGTCTGGCCTGTTTAAAGCCTGCGTTCACCACAGTCGCACCCCAGACTCATGGCGAACGTCGTCCACAGTTCTGATCTTCAAGAAAGGTAATCCCTCTGTTCTGGGCAACTGGCGCCTGATCGCACTCGGCTGTATTGCCTCCAAGCTATACGCCAAGTGTCTTGCGTCGCGCCTGCAAGCCTGGATCATTGATCACCAGGTCTCGTCGAAGTGCCAGAAAGGTTTCCTCTCGTATGACGGCGTTTTGGAACTGAACTATCTCTTCCAGCACCGCAAGGACGCAGCCAGAGCCGGGGGCACGGAGTTTTGCGCAGCCCTACTGGACTTCGCAAACGCCTACGGGTCCGTGCCTCACCAGGCCCTCTTGGACACCCTCCGTGGTTCCGGTGCCGGAAAGACGTTCACCGCCCTCATCGAGGACCTTTACCGAAACAACCAGACGGCCATCGTTGCTGAACCGGTCGTCATCCGCTCGGGTCTACGCCAGGGCTGCCCACTCAGCGGGTTGCTCTTTAACCTGGTTATAGACCCGGTGGTTCGAGGGGTCCAAGGCACAGGCGACGACCACAACATTCTCGCCAATGCCGACGACCTTCACCCCTGGCCGACTGTCCTGCCCTCCTCCAGCAACGCATCGACATGGTCGAGACGCTGGCAACACCGCTCGGGCTATCCCTCAAATCAAGCAAGCGTACGACCCTGCACCTTAGCGGCGTTACCCCCGTCGGAATGCGGCCAACTGTCTTCCGGGTCTCCGGCATCCCGGTCGCGGTTTTGAGCGACTCCAAGCCGCTCCGCTACCTCGGACGCCCGGTGGGTTTTTGCCTTCCACATCGAGCGGAGACCAATGTCATTGACGACGCCATTCGCAACGCCACGGCTATTTTTTTCCTCCCTACTAGCCCCCTGGCAGCGTATTGACGCCCTCAAGACATTTGTGTTCCCCGCGCTGAATTTCTCCATGTGGTGCGGCGTCTTGACTAAATCAGACTGGTACCATTTGGACCTTACCATCAGGCCCATGATCAAGCGTACATTATACCTACCGGTGAACGCCTCGACCCACTACGTCTACGGGGGTGCCTCCGGAGGAGCTATAGCGATCCCGGTGGCATTGGAGTTGTACGACATCTGCCGTATCGAGTCCGCCTTCAAGCTCCTAACGACTCTGGACCAGTCGCTACGGGAACTCGCCCTGTCAGAAGCATATGAGCTTGCCTCCACTCGTCCTGAATGGGAGGCCAGCCGGACCGAGCTGGAGGCGTACCTCTCTGGCGACATGCAGATCCTCCACTCACTGCCCGCTACCCAGCTGTGTAGCCTTTGGAACGAGGTCCCTAAGGCGTCGCGACGGTTACAAGTTTCGTGGTCCCTGCGGCCGGACCACGTAACCATCACCTGCGGTGACGCAACACTTCCGCCAACACAAAGAAAGCGGACCATGCGTACGCTACGAGATGTGCTGGCCCACGTCCGGGATAACACCCTCCACGACCAGCCAAACCAGGGGAAGGTGATTGCCTGCGTCTCGGCGGATCGTGCGAGCTCCCACTTCATCACCACGGGAGCACTCACGCGTTTCGCCGACTGGTGGTTCATCTACCGTGCGCGCCTCAACCTGCTACCTTTGAATGGCGCCTTCATGTGGGGCCCACCTGACCGAGACCAACGCTGCCGGGTCTTCGGCTACGCGAGGGAGACGCTACCCTATCGGAAAAATTGCCATGGTGGATACTGGAAAACATGGTGGGCGTAGTGGAAATCATAGTGGGCATGGTGGAAATAATAGTGGGCATGGTGGAAATTATGATGGCTATAGTGGGACGTAGTGGAAAATATGGTGGTTATGCCGGGACATACTGGGTGGTATGGTGTACAGATGATGGGTAAAGTGGAAATGATGGTGGAAAGCAGATGCTAGATAGTGGGCAATAATGGGACACTCTGCCCACCATTGCGATAATGCTGCGAAGCCCTAAGCATATGGTGGGTGGTGCTTATTATGGTGGGCTACATGGTGTACCAAGCTGAGAAACTCTTCCCACCATTGCGATAATGCTGGGAAGCACCAAGCACATGATGGGTGCTGCTTGTTATGGTGGGCCACATGGTGTACCAAGCTGAGAAGCTGTGCCCACCATCGCGATAATGCTGGAAAGCAGTAAGCAGATGATGGGTGCGCTTATAATGGCGGGCAATTTATATAGTGTACCAAGCTGGGATCTGTACACTACATGTTCTACCACCATGATTTCCACCAAAGGTTAGACCTACATACTGAGCCCGTACATTTGTGTTATCCGTGCTTCCGGGTTTCAGAATACACGATTACGACGATTAAGTATGACAATACAGCGCTGCCGTATGGCATCAATTAACCTAAATTAAGCATTTTTTATTGTGTATGGTGTCCACTCAAGAAGCAACAAACATCGATGCGACGCGATTAAAGCACTCCCAGAGAACGTAATTAAGTGTCTTCTCAATGACAGCCGCCAGTCGCATTCGCCGGCACTTCTCTAGCTTTTGTACGAGAACTCAGACGTGACAATTCGTGTGCTTGGTGAACCTAATATGATAGCGTAATGTTTCCGGCACACTGCATTCGTTTTGGCCAAGCCGTTATGTAGTTAATGCTTTAGCGAAAGAGCTACAGCATTGCGCTGGCGCGACCGCCTTCTACATTGCGCAAAAAGCATCCCAATACTCAATCAAACAAATTAGGCGGGCGTATCTATGGAATGAGGCTAGAAGCGTCATAAAGCGTGAGCAGATTTCGCCCTTTAGAACGAGCGCGAAACGGATAATAAACTTGGCAGACCCCGCCGGTAAACTGTTGCTGCTCCCCAGTCCACTTGGTTTTTTTTCTTGAAGTTGTGAATTGTAAAAAAAAGCACTAGTGCCATTAACATAGTGGCAATCGTTACAGGCCGCAGTTGCTTCTGTTTAATAAATGTGCAATTTTTAGTAGCAGGTGTAGATCTTGTCTATGTTGTGTACACAACAAACATAACTTAAGTTGATTCTTAGGCTTGTATGCTAACTAAGTATTTAACACACACGCACCGTTATGTTGGTGTGGCGCAGTGGTTAGCGTCTTCGAATCGGAATCCGCAGGTTGCACGTTCGATCCTCCATGGCGCCTTTTTTTTTTACGCGACGGGTGTTTTTATACCGTTTTTATAGAATTCTTTTTTATTTTTGTGGCAGCTTGTCACGGTGATTCTGACGTCATTTCGCGCTCAAGTGTTGCCGGCGCTGCAGCACCCACCATACCCACCATGCGCCATGCTGGGCGTTTCCCACCATTCACCCACTACATTAATCCACTATAATGGTGGGTGGTGGTTTCCACCATGCCCACCATTCGTTTTTTTCCGAAAGGGTACCGCACGTGCTATGCCACTGCATGACACATAGCGCCATGTCTATGGTGCGGCACAACGCGGTGGTCTCGTGCCTTCGCACGGCCGCTGCCCGCGACTACACCGTAGCATTCGAGAACCAGCCAGTCGGCGACACTGGACTAGCTGCGTCCTGATCTTGTCTTGGTGTGCGGGGAGGAGGCCCTGGTAATCCACGCGGCTTGCCCGTTCGAGAACACACCGGAGGCCTTTACCAACACGCAAGCGACAAGCTCGCACACTACCAATCCGTCGCGGACTACCTGCGTCACCGCTACCAGAGAGTAATGGTGGCCACCGTCATCGTCGGGGCTCTCGGCGCTTGGGACCCGGCCAATGACCGCGTCCTCCGGCGCCTGTGCTCCCGCAGCTACCTGCGTCTAATGAAGAAACTCTGCGTGAACGAGGTGGTGGCAGCGTCCCGCGTCATCTACCACGCGCACCTGGGACATGGACGCAGCTAGACAATCGTTGACCTAGATAAGACCTGCCCTACTACGTCTCCACGTCACCTGGCACCTGCCAGGTGCCCTGGTTGAACCGCTGCTGTTCCGGCGGTTCCTGCGATGTCCAATATGCATCCCTATCGGAAAAAAAAAAACGAATGGTGGGCATGGTAGAAACCACCACCCACCATTATAGTGGATTAATGTAGTGGTGAATGGTGGGAAACGCCCACCATGGCGCATGGTGGGCATGGTGGGTGCTGCAGTGCCGGCAACACTTGAGCGCGAATGACGTCAGAGTCACCGTGACGAGCTGCCCACAAAAAAATAAAAAGAATTCTATAAAAACGGCATAAAAAACAACCGTCCCGTAAAAAAAACAAGGCGCCATGGAGGATCGAACGTGCAACCTGCGCATTCCCATTCGAAGACGCTAATCACTGCGCCACACCATCATGACGTTGATTGTATGTTAAATACTTAGTTGGCATAAAAACTTAAGGTTCAACTTAAGTCATATTGTCGTGTACACAACATAGACAAGATCTACACCTGCTACTAATAATTGCAGATTTATTATACACCAGCAACTGCGGCCTCTAACGATTGCCACTATGTTAATGGCACTAGTGCTATTTTTTTACAATTCCCAAATTCAAGAAAAAAAACCAAGTGGACTGGGGGGCAGCAACAGTTTTACCGGCGGGATCTGCCAAGTTTAGTATCCGTTTCGCGCTCGTTCTAAAGGGCAACATCTGCTCACGCTTTATGACGCTTCTAGGCTCATTCCATAGATACACCCGCCTTATTTATTCGATTGAGTATTGGGATGCTTTTCGCGCAATGTAGAGGGCGATCGCGCAAGCGCAATGCTGTAGCTCTTTCGCTAAAACAACAACTACATAACGGCTTGGCCAAAACCAATGCAGTGTGCCGGAAACATTACGCTATCATATTGGTTCACCGAGCACACGAATTGCCACGTCTGAGTTCTCGTACAAAAGCTAGAGAAGTGCCGGCGAGCGCGACCGGCAGCTGTCGGTGAGAAGACACTTATCTACGTTCTCTAGGAGTGCTTCAATCGCGTCGCATCGATGTTTGTTGCTTCTTGAGCGGACACCATACGCAATGAAAAATGCGTCATTTAGGTTAATGATGCCATATGGCTGCGCTCTATTGTCATACTTATTCGTCGTAATCGTGTATTCTGATACCCGGAAGCACGGGTAACACAATTGTATGGGCTCGGTCAGTAGGCCTAATCTTTGGTGGAATTCATGGTGGTAGAACATGTAGTGTACAGATCCCAGCTAGGTACACTATATATATATATATATATATATATAATTTGCCCGCCATTATAAGCCCACCCATCATCTGCTTACTGCTTCCCAGCATTATCGCGATGGTGGGCAGAGCTTCTCAGCTTGGTACACCATGTGGCCCACCATAACCAGCAGCACCCATCATCTGCTTAGTGCTTCCCAGCATTATCGCAATGGTGAGAAGAGTTTCTCAGCTTGATACACCATGTAGCCCACCATAATAAGCACCACCCACCATATGCTTAGGGCTTCTCAGCATTATCTCAATGGTGGGCAGAGTGTCCCATTATTGCCCACAATCTAGCCCCTGCTTTCCACCATCATTTCCACTTTACCCATCATCTGTAAACTATACCACCCAGTATGTCCCGGCATAACCACCATATTTTCCACTACGTCCCACCATAGCCATCATAATTTCCATCATGCCCACTATTATTTCCACTATGCCCACTATTATTTCCACTACGCCCACCATGTTTTCCAGTATCCACCATGGCAATTTTTCCGATAGAGATCCTGGTGTCCTTTGTGCGACCACCCGTGTCCGGCCTCCATCTGGCTATCCCGGTGCTATGTGCGGAATCACAACAATTTGTTCCGGCAAACTCAAGACATTCCATGCGTTGTCTTAAACATAATAAAATTATACTCTGTTTTTACAGCCTAATAGCTGAGACACTTTGATCCGCTGGCCCACGGTCGAGAATAGTTCCCTGGGAAGGCAACGTTCTTGGCTGCGCCTGCCTTTTCGGAGGGGCACCTGCTGCTGACCGGTGGCGACCCGTTGCCTGTAATTTGGAGTGGCGGACCTGCTGACCTTGGACGCTTAATTTGGACGTCCTGGCTGGCCCTGGCGACCTCCGGATGCTGGAGGGCGGTCGGTGAGAGTGTACCAATTCTTTATTTGCTTGGCTCTTTGCCTGCTGCACATCCGGCCCGGTCGTCACCGCCTGCTGATGACGTCATCGAGCACCGGTCACCGTCCTGACCGCATCGCCGTCGACGCCCACCGCCCGGCCCACCTGGCCCTGCCCGGCCCTGCTGCTGCCGTGCGGTCCTGCTGCCCACCGGACCCGACGACATGGATCCTGCCCGCCCGAGTTCCGCGAGGGGTCACCGTGCCAAGCCGCACCACGCTCCTGCCCCTTCTGGCTCCCCGGCACCACCCCCTTCTCAGCGACCTCGGCGCGGGACTTCGGATTCTCCCGCGGCGGGCCCTTCATCGCCGGCGTCAACTGCGTCGTCCTTGTCGGGATCGGCTGGTTCCGAAGCACCGTCGTCTTCACGCCCTACCGTCCCGGTGCAACCACGCCAGCTGATCCTAGACGGCGACGTTCTGTGGGTCTACCTCCCGGCCCCGGCGGAACTGCAGTGTCCGGTCGGTGACTGCAGCATGAAGTAAAGCGCGGCCATTTGGACATGTCGCGTGCAGTCGGTGCGCCGCCACGTAGAATACGAACACGGCGTTCGTGTGAACGATCGAATTTATGTGTGCTCGGTGTGCGACTCACCGCTCACGTCCCGGCCTACGTCTCACCGCTGTTTAGCCACGGCCACGCTCGCGCCTTCGTTGGAGGCGCCTCGCAGTTGCTGTGGCGTCTGCGACGACACGTTTACGACAGCGTGCTGCCTGGCAAACCACCTTCGATGCCACGTCGACCACGCTGGGCTGTCCGGCACTGCTCGCAAGCGCTCGCCTGCCCGGCGTGTGCGCCACGTCAGCACTTCCTCGTCCGACACTTCCTTGTCCTTCTCGGGTTCTTCGTCACCTCCAGCGGCATCCCGGGCTTCGCGACGCCTTAGAGGCGTCTCGGCTCGTCGGCGGCTTCACCCGTTGGCGATGCCGTGTTTCTTCTACACGACGACGACGACAACACGCTCTCCTACGACGTCGCGGTGTCTACGCTGCCTCTCGATGCCGGGTCGTCCCCGGTCGTTCTGCCCGGGTCCCCAGTGTTTCCGGCCTCCTCCCCGTCGCCGCCTGCGTCCGTGGACGAGGCAGCAGTGGTTCTCGACGAACCGGACGAAGTACAGGAGAAGTCCGAGTCTGACAACGCGACCCTCCGGATGCCGCCGGACCACACGCACCTCCTCGAGTACCAGGCACGCCTGCTCCGCTCCTTGTTGCGGGACCCGCCCTCTGACGAGTCATGGGCCCAATGCGGGCAAGCCTGGACGTGAGCCATCGCCTTAGCTGTCGCGGCGGTGCGCCTCGCGCCGGTGCATACTGGTTGCCAGTGCCACCAGCCCGACCCATCGAACACGGTCGACATCCAGTGGCTGTACCGCCGCAATCGTCGATGCGCAGTTCGGCTGATCCTGGAGGGACCACCTCAGACGTGCGCCATTCCCCTTCAGGATCTGCAAGAGCGTTGAGGGCACACGAGGTCGGCCCGCCAGACCGACTATACCTTTCTGCTGGGAAGAAAACCGGCTCCGGCAGGAGTATATACGACCAACTTTTCACCGGACGAGGTGTTCGGGCGTTGGCGCAAGTCCGAGAGCACGGTCCCCGGAGCAGACTTTTTGACCTACCACCACTCACTTGTTCCTCAGTTATCGACTGTTAATACCAAATTGGACCATCTGACTAGCACTGTTGAGATGCTACTGTCGACAGTTGAGGAACTGCTCCTTTTCAAAGAAACCTGTAAAAAGACGGCGGGCACTGTGACAGAAATTCAAACGTCAATTGAATTCTTGTCGGAAAAATACGATTCCGTGCTTTCTACTATGACTTTTAACCAAGCCAAAATCTCTCATCTAAGATCTCAGGTGGAATCTGATTCCGTAACAGTTGCCCATCAAGCTGAAGTTCTTGACAGAACGACAGTGCAAATAAATGAACTAGAGCAATATGGTAGACGTTGTAACTTTGAAATCCATGGTCTCCCTTCTATACCAGGTGAAAACCTGATGTCCTTCATTAGTGCCTTAGCTGGACGTTTGAACCTAGTAAACTTTCAAGAAGATGAAATATGCAAGGCACACGATAAATCCCACAATAAATCTACACCCACGATAAATCTACACGCAGCCCACCCATTCTTGTGCAAGTACAGAACACTTCAATAAAAGAAAAATTGCTTCGAGCTAGAAATGGCCTTCGCGATCTTGCCCAGTCCGATAACTTTCCTCGCTTGTACATTAACGAAAACTTGACACGGATAAACCGAGAACTCTTGCGATTGACCCACTCTAAAGGAAAAGAAAAAGGTTATAACTTCGTGTGGAACGAGGGACGGCAAGGTGCTAGCAAGAAAAGCGGAAGGAGCACCTACCATTCGCATTGAAAAACTATCGGGTTTGGATAACGTGGCTGAAACATGGCGGATATGGAAAGTATCATTTGCACCGACTTCGCGAATGCAGCTAAATTTTTTTTCTGGTGCCTCATCTGACGGATTCAAAGTAGCACATGTGAATATGCGTAGTCTTCGGAAACATTGGAATCAGTTCTGTGCCATCACTTCTTCATCTCGCCTACACTTTCGATGCTCTCGTCTTAGTGAAATCAGCGTTTCATCCGAGCGAATTCTCACAGTTTGTTCTACCGGGTTACCAAGCCTTTTCATGCACACGCCCAAAAAGAAAAGGAGGAAGCATTGCAGTTTTATAAGTAACAGATTGGGCAGTTTTCGCAGCTATCCTTTTCTTTTCATAAGCAGAATGTTTAGCACTGCGTTTGAACTAGCCCGCTTTTTCGGTACTCTCTTATCGGTGTAACGGCGCTCCCAGTTTCAATACGTGCCTTTTCTTATCTGAACTTGAGTCCACAGTAATCATCCGTATCGATATAAGAGCATGTGTGCATCATAGGAGACGTTAACATTGACCTTTTGCGTCCCACTATAGGCCTTGTTGCTGATTATCTAGACAGCCTTTCTAAATGGGGCTTGGAGTGCCGAATAAATCAAGCGACTCGAGAGGGAATTTTTCGGCTGGCAAGCTCGTTGTGTTGTGCACTGACCACGTTTTCGTACGTGCGCAGAATCTGCTCACAAAAACCACAATAGTACAGACGAAGATAGCTGACCATTACTTTGTTTGCGGCTCTATCAGCTGTCCACTAATGACGACGATGCCAACCGATACAAAAAAACTAATTTCGGTGCTAGATTAAAAAAAATTGATAATCTGGTAGCTCATTATGACTGGAATTCTTTCTTGTCAATAACGTCTCCTAGTGATCTCTACGATAAAATTATAGAAGCGTTCATAAGCTTAAAAGAAAGTGCAACACGAACGATACACAATAAACAACGTAAACCGGATTATAAATGGATGTCAACACATATTCTCGATGCAATAAAAGAAAAGGACTTGCTTTGGACACAATGTAAGCGTTATCCTAATTGTTCAGACTTGCGAGCCAAATTTAGGCAAAGCCGAAACAAGGTTAATATGATTCGCTCGGCTAAACGAACCCATTTTCGAGGCAAATTTAAGGATGCCAGTAACAGCAGCAAAAAACCTGGGCGTTAATAACACCTTAGAAGCGCAAACACTCACGTCAATATTTTGAATAACTTTTTTTCGAGTCAAGCCAATAACGCACAGAAGATTGCTGATGAATTCAACAACTTTTTCTGTCGAACATTTAAAAACACAAATTCCCAAGTAGGCCCGTGCACTTTACGTTACTAGTGTTAGCGAATCGGCTTATCTACCTTCAATATCTTCAATATCACATGAGGACTTACGATTTATATATTCAGTTTGAGGTGCAAAAAAACTGCTGGTATTGATGGTGTTTCTAAACTGACTTGCACCGTACATTTGAATACACCCATGAATTCTGCTAGCACTAATAAATCTCATTATTTCTAGTGGAGAAACTCCCATAAACTTGAAAACATCAATAGTTATACCTCTACACAAATGCAGGTGCGCGTGATAAGCTTGAAAATTATCGTCCGATATTAATTCTGCCTTCTAGAGCACAAATACTAGAATAAAATTTTTTAACGATGACAAGCTTTCTCGATAGTCACAACATCTTATCGCTTTGCCAGTATGGTTTTCGACAGAGGGAAAAGCCCTCAGACGCTATTGGAAGACTTCTCTGATCAGTTGAACGAGGCGTTCGATAAGCAACAAAGTTGCCTGTGCGCTCTTTCTTGACTGCAGCAAGGCTTTTGACAGTGTACATCATGCCTTGTTATTGAATAAACTTCATTAGTTAGGGTTTAAGGGGTGCTTTCTGGTCTTTGTTCGCAAATATCCTCCAAGGCAGGCGTCAACTTGTATCAATTGAAGAAATCTTACAGCGCGTTACAATTCTTCGAAACCGGCGTTCCACAGGAATCAATTCTTAGTCCGCTGCTATTTAATATTTTTGTAAATGACCTTCACAGCGCGATACCGGTTTCTCCTATATCAATACGCTGATGACACTGTAATCGTGACGACTGCAAACAACTTTTATGAGGCAATTACTCTTCTTCAGTCAGCTGCCACTAAAGCCATGGATTGGTTTTTAGATAACCTAATTATTAAAAGTGTGTCTAAAACTAATCTATTCTGCCTCCACAACCCATTGAAGAAAGTAACCCTTGACTATCCTTTCATTTTGCATTGTTCTGAATGTTCATCCTGCTCTTGTAGTCAATTACAGTATTCATCTGTTGTGAAATACCTTGGCTTATACATTGACAGTGACCTTTCCTGGAATACTCATCTTGCCTATGTTTGCAAAAGACTTCGCAATGTGTCATGTCTGTTATATAACATAAGATACTACATGCCGTTTTCAGTACGTAAGATGATAGCACACGCTTTAGGTTACAGTATACTGCGTTACGAAATAACCATTTACGGACACTGTGCTGTCCGTTGGCACAAGAGAATAAACAGAATATTGCGTTCGATTTTAAAAAATATATCTTACGACCTGAACATTAATTCTGAGAAAGACATTTTCAAAACGCTGTTTATGCCAAACTTCAATGATCTGTTAATTCAAACTGGTTGTTTTAAAACATTTCTGGTCCAAAGAATTTCTGTTCCGTATCTTACTTCTCGTTCTTCGATGCCCAAAGTACGTTACTGGAGGCCGCGGTGTTTGACAAAGTATGGAACTAGAATACGAGCCCACGATGTATCCAACCTATTTCAAGTGCACTTTCTCCCAGCATTTTTCGCACAAAAACAAAATACAAATTAAAGAAACTGCTACGGCGTATCTGTCTACAATTGTAATGCATATCGTGTGTTAATTCATATACACTCATTCGCAAGCATGATGCTGCACAATTATCCAGTGTGTTACTTTGCCTTAAGCAGCATTTGCTCTAATTCTTTCTTTTCTTCCTTTACATCTTTTCTCTTTCAATTGCTGTAAATATTGTATAATACTTGTAACTATCGCTTTGTTGTTTCTAATCTTATATGCACGTTGTTTTTTGTCCTGTCATTCCTCTTAGGCCATAAGTTACTATAGGTTACAATCTTGTAACTCGTCCGGTTTTTTTTGCTGTCTGCCAGGCTCTGCCACTCAAGCCACCAATTGGCTTTGGCAGGCCTAGTCACATGTACTGCTTTCATTTGAAGAAATAAAAGGTATTATTATTATTATTATTGGCGGATGGTCGACCCGGAGGCACGGTTCCTGGCGGCGCTTCTCAACGCCTGTTTACACCACAAACGCACGCCAGACTCTTGGAGGACCACTCGCACCATCCTCACTTTCAAGAGAGGACACCCCCAGGTTCCGTCTAACTGGCAGCCCATAGCCCTTGGCTGCACGGCAGAGAAGCTTTACGCTAAGTGCCTTGCAGCCCGGCTACAGTCCTGGATGATTGAGCACGACCGTGTTGTCGAAGTGCCAGAAGGGCTTCCTTCCGCACGACGGCGAGTTCGAACTTAACTACATCCTTCAACGCAGGCTCGACACCGTCCGGTCGGCAGGCCCCGACCTGTGTGCGGCACTGTTGGACTTCAACAACGCGTTTGACTCAGTCCCGCACCAGGCTTTGCTCGACGCCCTGCGTGGTGCTGGCGCCGCCCCGTGTTTACGGAGGTGATCGGCGATTTATACAGGGACAACAGCACCTGTATCCTGGCGGCCGACGGAACTACCGAGCCAATTCCCGATCCTGGCAGGGCTGCGTCAGGGCTGCCCACTAAGCGGAATTCTATTCAACTTGGTGATTGACCCGGTCATCCGTGCAGTGCAGGGTGGTGGTTCCGACCACAAGATCCTCGCCTACGCGGACGACCTGACTCCCCTGGCCTCGACTCCGCGCAGAATTCAATAGCGCATCGACAAAATTGAGACCCTCGCCACGTCCCTGGGCCTGTCCTTGAACCCGTCGAAGTGCGCGTCCTTACAACATGGTCGGATCGACACCTGTGGGGATGCGCCCCATGGAGTTCTGAGTCTCGGGCGTTCCCATCTCGGTGCTGCACGAACTTCGAGCCGCAGCGGTACCTGGGGCGTCCCAAAGGCTTTAGGATCCCCACCGGCTCCGGTTCCGCCGTCGAGTCCACCATCGCCCAAGCCCAGGCGATCATGTCGTCAATGTTGGCGCCGTGGCAACGCATGGATGCCCTCCGGACCTTTGTCTACCCAGCGCTCAACTTCTCCGATGAGGTGCGGAGTCCTTTCGACGACGGACTGGCTGCCGACTGGACGATGTCATTCGGCCGCTGGTAAAGCGGACGCTTTACCTGCCCACCAACGCGGCGACGAACTACATTTACGGATCCGCCTCCGGTGGTGCCGTCGGGATCCCGGTTTCGGCGAAGCTTAGTGACCTCTGCCGCATCGACTCCGCCTTCAAGCTTCTGACGTCCCCCGACACCGAGCTACGGCAGATGGCCTTGGACGACGCCTACAAAATCGTCACTGCCCGTTTCGGCTGGGAGGTCCCCCTTGCACAGCTGGAGGCCTACCTCGGGGGGTCGATTTGGAGACGGGTTCCGGGTCTCGGCGACCCAGCTGCGATCCGTCTGGACGAACTCCCGAAAAACGTGCCGCCACTACAACGTCGCCTGGACCCTGGATCCTGGCAGCGTCCGGCTCACCTGCGGCAACGCCACAATCACCCCACAGCACCGGTGCCGCGTAATGTGCACCTAACGAGAGGTGCTGGCCACCGAACGGGACCGGGCCCTGCACGACCTCCCCAACCAGGGGAAGGTGCTGGCCTGCGTGGCGGCTGATTGCGCCAGCTCTCATTTCGTGCGAACAGGCGCCTTCACATTCCTTCGCGGACTGGTGGTTTGTGCAC
Source organism: Rhipicephalus annulatus (assembly GCA_013436015.1). Lineage (NCBI taxonomy): Eukaryota > Metazoa > Arthropoda > Arachnida > Ixodida > Ixodidae > Rhipicephalus > Rhipicephalus annulatus. The sequence goes on along the minus strand of WOVY01006133.1, from coordinate 98,725 downwards.
AGGGCCCGCCTCAATCTCCTATACCTCAACGGCGCTCGCATGTGGGGCGCACTTGACAGGCACCAGCGGTGCCGCGTCTGCGGGTACCTGAGGGTAACTCACGGCCCTCAGTCCCCAGCAGCTGCGAAGCAACTGACCACGGCGGCGGTCAGATCTGCAACGTAGCAGAGGGTGCTAAGAATCTCTGGATCCGGACAGGCCGCCATTGGAACCTGAACTTGGCAACGTTTAACGCTAGAACCTTATCTAGTGAGGGAAGTCTAGCTGTACTATTCGAGGAGCTAGAGGGTGTTAAATGGGATATAATAGGGCTCAGTGAGGTTAGGAGGACAGATGAGGCCTATACGGTGCTACAGAATGGGCACGTCCTTTGCTACAGGGGCTTGGCAGACAGAAGAGAACTGGGAGTGGGGTTCCTAATTCACAGAAACATAGCTGGAAACATAGAGGAATACTATAGCATTAATGAAAGGGTGGTAGGTATCGTAAATAAACTGAATAAAGATACAAGATGAAGGTAGTACAGGCTTACGCGCCTACATCCAGCCATGATGACGCTTCAGTTGAAAGCTTCTACGAAGACGTGGAATTGGCAATGAGTAAGGTAAAAACACAGTATACTATAGAGATGGGCGACTTTAATGCAAAGGTAGGGAAGAAGCAGGCTGGAGACCAGGCAGTAGGAGATTATGGCATCGGTACAAGAAACGCCAGAGGAGAGCTACTAGTAGAATTCGCAGAACGCAATAATTTACGGATTTTGAATACCTTCTACCGAAAACGACAAAAACCGCAAGTGGACATAGAGGAGCCCTAATGGCGAAAATAAGAACGACATAGACTTTATAATGAGTGCACACTCTGGAATCGTGCAGGATGTGGAAGTGATTGGCAAGGTACGATGCAGTGACCATAGAATGGTACGGTCTCGAATTCGCCTAGACTTGAAGAAGGAACGACAGAAACTGATACGCAAGAAGCCAATCAATCAGCTAGCACTGAGAGGGAAAGTACAGGAATTCAGAGTGTCGCTGCAGAACAGGTACTCGGCTCTTAGTGAGGAAACCAACCTTAGCGTAGATACAATAAATGATAATCTGACGAGTATCATTACGGAGTGTGCAGTGGAAGTTGGAGGCAGGGTAGTTAGACAGGACACTGGCAAGCTTTCCCAGGAAACGAAGAACCTAATCAAGAAGCGTCAAATCATGAAAGTGTCAAGTACAACAGACAAAATAGAACTGGCAGAGCTTTCGAAGTTGATTAATAGACGTAAGGTATGCGATGTAAGAAGGTATAACATGGAGAGAATTGAACACGCTCTGAAAAACGGAGGAAGTTTCAAAGCATTGAAGAGGAAACTTGGGATAGGCAAAAGTCGGATGTATGCACTAAGAGACAAAGAAGGCAAAATAACTACCAATATGGATAGGATAGTTAAAATAGCGGAGGAGTTTTACAGAGATCTGTACAGTAGCCGAGACAACCACGACCTTAATACTATAAGAACTAGCAGTAACCCAGATTACACCCCACCAGTAATGATAGAAGAAGTCAGAAAAGCTTTGGAGAGCATGCAAAGGGGCAAAGCTGCTGGTGAGGATGAGGTAACATCAGATCTGCTGAAAGATGGAGGACAGATTGTGTTAGAAAAACTAGCCACCCTGTTTACGAGGTGTCTCCTGACGGGAAGAGTACCAGAGTCTTGGAAGAACGCTAACATCATCTTAATACATAAGAAAGGAGATGACAAGGACTTGAATAATTACAGGCCGATCAGCTTGCTCTCTGTAGTATACAAGCTATTTACAAAGGTAATTGCTAACAGAGTAAAGAAAACATTAGAATTCAATCAACCAAAGGAACAAGCAGGATTTCGCACAGGCTACTCAACAATTGACCACATTCATACTATCAATCAGGTAATAGAGAAATGCTCAGAGTATAACCAACCACTATACATAGCCTTCATAGATTACGAGAAGGCGTTTGATTCAGTAGAAATATCAGCCGTCATGCAAACACTGCGGAATCAGGGCGTAGATGAAGTATATATAAATATTCTGGAAGAAATCTACAGGGGATCAACTGCTACCATAGTGCTTCATAAAGAAAGCAACAGAATACCAATCAAGAAGGGTGTAAGGCAGGGGGACACAATTTCCCCAATGCTATTTACCGCGTGCCTACAGGAGGTTTTCAGAAGCCTAGAATGGGAACAGTTAGGGATAAGAGTCAATGGAGAATACCTTAGTAACCTGCGCTTCGCCGATGACATTGCATTGCTGAGTAACTCGGGGGACGAATTGCAACTCATGATTACGGAGTTAGACAAGGAGAGCAGAAAGGTGGGTCTTAAAATTAATCTGCAGAAAACAAAAGTAATGTACAACAAACTCGGCAAGGAGCAGCGCTTCGAGATAGGTAATAGTGCACTTGAAGTTGTAAAAGACTATGTCTACTTAGGGCAGGTAATAACCGCAGAGCCGAACCACGAGATTGAAGTAACTAGAAGAATAAGAATGGGGTGGAGCACATTTGGCAAGCACTCTCAAATTATGACAGGTAGATTGCCACTATCCCTCAAGAGGAAGGTATATAACAGCTGTATCTTGCCGGTACTTAGCTACGGAGCAGAAACCTGGAGACTTACAAAGAGGGTTCAGCTTAAATTGAGGACGACGCAGCGAGCAATGGAAAGAAAAATGGTAGGTGTAACCTTAAGAGACAAGAAGAGAGCAGAGTGGATTAGGGAACAAACGAGGGTTAAGGATATCATAGCTGAAATCAAGAAGAAGAAATCGACATGGGCAGGCATGTAGCGCGTAGACAGGATAACCGCTGGTCATTAAGGGTAACTGACTGGATTCCCAGAGAAGGGAAGCGGGTTAGGGGGAGACAGAAGGTTAGGTGGGCAGATGAGATTAAGAAGTTTGCGGGTATAAATTGGCAGCAGCAAGCACAGGACCGGGTTAACTGGCGGAACATGGGAGAGGCCTTTGTCCTGCAGTGGACGTAGTCAGGCTGTTGTTGATGATGATGATGATGATGATGAGGGAGACGCTGCCGCGTGTGGCGTGCCACTGCATGCCTCGCAGTGCGCTCAACCAGGCCCGTCACAACGCCATCGTGGATCGCGTCCGGACCGCCGCCCCCCGCGAGTTCAACGTGGCCTTTGCGAACCAAGCCGTCGGAGACAAGGGCCTGCGTCCGGATCTCGTCCTGGTACGTGGCGAAGAGGCAATCGTCATAGACGTCACGTGCACCTTCGAGAATACGCCGGACGCCTTCGAAAACGCCCACCGTGCCAAACTGGCTCATTAGGAGCCGGTGGCGGCGTTTCTACATCGCTGGTATTAACGGGTCACCGTCGACGCCGTCATCGTGGGTGCCCTCGGCTCATGGGACTCTGCGAACGACCGCGTGCTTCGTCGCATTCGTTCGCGCCCCTACTTGCGCCTTTTCAAAAAGCTTTGCGTAAGTGAGGTAATCGCTGCATCTCGCGGAATATACCAAGAACACTTATGGTAATGCCACTAACTTACTCGCGTCCATGTGTGCTTTTGCATAAAGAACTAACACGGGTGTGCGTGCTTGCCCCCTTGTGAAGAAATTCCTGTCCTGCCACGCGATGCTTTTTATTGTCACGCGCCGCGCTTTTCTAGGCCGTGTTGTGCCACGTCTCCATTGTACCTCGTCGCGAAAACTCTCTGCCGAAAGCCATGTCTTTATTCGGACTCATTCACCTACGGCCCCAAGAAATATCACTGAAAGCTACCTGTTCTTAGCTTAATATCTGATACGGATCCTATTTGGATCCAAGATATTAAACTTATTTTTGTGATGCGGCGGAGTGCTTGAAGCTTGCTTCACCTCCGCCACGGCTTGGCCCGGTATTGCACTACCTCCGGGATCGGCCCACTCACCCCTGCGGGGGTGAGTTCGACATTAAATTCAATAATAGAAAGAGTGTTCGGATTTACCTATGATATCGGGGTAAACGGCGTGGGTGCGTTGAGTGTCCGAAACGTTGGCGTCACGCCGCCCCGGCGGACGCGGTATTCGCGCCGGCTCGGTAAACGCGTGCGGGGAGTGCGCTAGCTGTGTTCATTAACGATTGCTCTGGAAAATAAATGTTTTTGTGAAAATTTTATAATTGGAGAGCTCCCCAATTTTTAGGTACGTTCACACGTACCTAATCCAAGTTTTTTTAGCATCTCAACTCAATTTAATAAAACCATTGAGTGATTTATTATTACTGTTTCATAGGTAAGCTAGAAGTGTGTATATATGTGCCAAGCTATTTCCGCTTTTCGAATTCACTCATTTTTAAACAAAAAATAAAACAGCCTCTAGAAAATGGGTGTTGGTTTTTCTGTTTAAAGTTTCAGTGGAACTCACGTTGCGAGAGAAGGCAGTCACCGTTAAGACCAGCGTCCTTGCCCTGGCCGCCCATGCCAGCCGAGTGGCGACGATGCCCACGAGGACTGCAAACGAACTGGACAAACTGGCCAATGCTCTCATGTGGGACGACAAACTATCTCTCGTAAAACGAAACCTCCTGCAGATGGCAGTGACCGAGGGGGGCCTGGGACACCCACATGCCCTTACCCTGAGCAAGGTGCTAGCGTTAAGACCGCCCGCATGCTCGCGCACACCAGCAGGTACTTTGGCCGCAAGCTGTTCCTTTGCTGGTGCAGCACAAGGATCGACTGGCTGGAAGTGGATCGGGTCACAGGACCACTCGCCGAGTCACCGGCACCCTTTTACAAGGCAGCGGCGGCAACGGCGTGAATTCTCCGCAAGGAACGACCCGCTGGCGACGTTGACGCGGACCCACTAGCGCGAACAGTTGAAGACCTCGCCCGTCGTCAGCTGAGCGAAGAGGAAGCAAGAAGGGCGAAGCATACGAAGAGCGAATTATCCACTCCCCGCTGCAGTGCCCCACACGAGACGCAGGACTTCCTGTTTAAAAAGGCATGGAAAGTGCTGCCTACTAGGCAATACTTACACAAGTTAGGCATCGTGCCAAACCCCCGCTGCCCCAACTGCCAAAGCACTGAAACGCAAAACCACGCGCTCTTCGAGTGCGTTGAGGCAAAACCCGTGTGGTGCATGGTTGCCCATTGCTTCCGAATCCGCCCTCCCCAGGTCACAACCGAAACAAGGGCGCCTTCGTGCGGCTAGTGGTGTCCTTTACGATGCTCGTTATTTGGCAATTTCGGGACGTTAAACCCCACATATCAATCAATCAATCGTTATTTGGCAAAGACGCTCACTGGCTGAGGCACGTCGTAAACCCGTACGGGCCGCGTACCCAGCACTTTCACGCATCAGATGGCTGCTCTGGGGTTTTTTGGCTAAAGAGCTGGAAGCCAGTGGAGAGGACTTGTTCCTCCGACGCTGACATACAAGATTCTTTTTCGTGAGGAAGAGAAAGCGTCACACCCCACTAATTACTTACTAACCTCCCTCCTCATTGTTTTCTCCCCCGCATCCTTGGTCAAAGGACCAAGCCTAACCCGTGTTGTAAATATGTACATACGTTAGCGTATTCTTTTCATGCATATACGGTATATGTAACACAGTATATTTGTATATGTATATTTGTATATATGTATATTGCACATGTAGATTCGTATGCGAGAAAAAAAAAACAAACTGTACATAGTGCATATATTTTAACAAGCGCCCTGTTCTTTTTTCAATTGCTAATTGTGCCTTCTAGTCTGCGTTTGTGAATTGTGTCCGGCCAAATAATGGCTGCGTATTATGTACATATCGTGAAGTGAGCGCTTTCCTTGTTGGCAGTTAAAGAAACTTCTCTTTGTGTAGTATCAAAGTGTAGTATCAAAGTGTGTAGGCGTACATCAAAGTGTAGATCAAAGTGTACTACACAAAAGAGAAGTTTATTAGTCTCTTTACAATCGTGGCTTCGTACACTCGCAAACGGAGAGAGCGAGAGAGCATGGACTGTGACTATCAGCCAGAGTTCGAACTGGTATTGTTTACAAGGGCTATAATCACTCTTTTCTTGTGTTTACGAACCACTATACATCATTAACTTGTGCGGCGTATGAAAGCAACGTGGGGGGTAACTTATACAATAATAAGGGTTGATTACTTTTCACAAACAGAGAAGCAATTTTGTATAGAGTGAAGCAGATTAGCTGTCCCGGCCACGAGCAAGTACGCTTTTTTTTGTACAGAGGCATGAAAGACGAGGGGTACTTGGCGCTTGTATAAGTGAGTAAAAAAGCACTTTTTTCAGCAATGAGTATAAATTTGCACTGTAACAACGCTTTTCTATATAAATATAACAGAGATATACACATTCTGGGGCTGCTCGCTGCGTCTATGTACAAACAAGTTTTTTTTGGTAGTTTGCATTGTAACTAACACAGACAAAACACACTTTTTTAATACAAAGGCATACAGGACTGGGTCTGCTTGGCGCGTAATTGAACACACAAAGAAACACTTTTTTTTCAATACGTTAGGTAGAATTTTACCTTGTATAACACAAACATCAGACACATTTCTTTGTACAAAAGGAGTGAAGCAACGAAAGAAAGCATACAGAGGTGGGCTGTTCAACACGTGTTTAAAAAAACAACAATAACAAAACCGTTTTTTTTCTAGGGGGGAGCACAGATTTTTTTCTCAAATGTGTCTGCTCGCCATGGGTTGTACAAACTCAAGCAACTCTTTTTTCTAACAGCTCCTTCGGGTTCGCCTGCGTTCACCTATTTTGGCGGAGAAGGTATACTAAAAGTTACCCCCTTTTGTTTTTAAATGGTTTGCACGAGGTAGACGATGGTCCGGGAGGGGGGGGGTCAGTATGGAATGAAGGGAAACTTTAGCCTCCCATCTTTTGTGTAAAATAACCGCGGGTGCCAGCGGCGCAAGAAGGCTTCTTCTCCATTGGTCTCCAGTTCCTCGCTCAGGTGTTGTCACACGAGCAGTTGCACGCGGGAAACCGCTGGGTAGGCTGCCTTCACCGATTTTCCTTTTTACTCCGCGAGGCAACGGCGCTTCTATACAACAAAAATTGTGCACACTATCACCAATCTCGCGAAAGTGCCTTTGTTGCGGTCAAGTGCGGGAGGGGTCTGATTTTAAAATCTCTGGCCACCAGGCACCAGATCGGTCTGACCACTACGCATTCGAAAAGAGCGTGCTGTGCCGTTTTTTCTAAGTGGCAATTTGGGCAAGAGGGCAACGAGACTATGCCGAAACGATGTAGGCGCGACCATGTCGGGAGGACCTCCCAATTCATCCGCCATATGAAGTCTTGGCAGACCCTCGGGACAACAAGGCCATGTTTCGCCTGCTTCCTGCACCAGTTGCGTGTTTTAATGTTTTTCTTCTGGAATAAGCTGGACTCTAGTGATATCTTTCACTATTCTAGCTGGGGAGTCTTCATCGATGTCACATTCTTTTGTATCTGTGTCTAGCATACGTCTGCAGTTTCCTGCCGATCGGTAAAACCTCGACGGAGCTTCCGCCAGCAGTCTAGTGGGTCTATCGGCGTCCAAAAAAGTGGTAATTTGTGCTACTCCAGAAACATAATAGGCCCTTTCTAAAGAAGCCTTGGTCCTGGTTTTTAAGGCGAGCACCTTGCTGGTCGTTACAACTTGTGGGAGTCCCACTCCACCTTTTTTACTGGTAGCTGGAGCAGACTTCAATTAACTGGTGCTGGTTTGTCATTCCAAAGGAGACCGCCTATGAATCTGTTCAGCTGGTGTGCTATTCTTGCTAGCATTATTGCGATGCGGCTAACATAATTAGCTAGGGAGCAAATGCTTGTCTTGACTGCCAGAGCTTTTTTCACTAGTGTAAGGTCTCGTTCCTTTGTGAGGGTTGTTGCTTCCTGGGCCCGCTCCAGTGCTCGCTGCCACGACAGTTTGGACACCACGGCACAGCTGAAGTAAATACCGAGGACTTTCAAAGCGTCCACCGTACCGATGTGGCCAATGGCCTCTCTCGGGAACGAGCCGAAGAGAAGCGCTTTGCTTTTTTTCATGTTGATCGCGGCTCCGGAAGCTTCTGCGTAGTGGCGGAAGGTCTGCCAGCACTTGTCAAAGCTTGCTCGCGTTTCTGACAAACAAGGACAAGACATCTGCGTAAGCCAGGGCCTTGATCTGTTCTGTGCCTTTCATGTGAAAACCCTTGAAGAGGCTGTCTTCACTCAGGCTTCTAAGTAGCGGGTATAACGAGAGTATAAACAGGGTGGGGCAAGGGGCAACCCGGTTGTAATGCCTCTTGTGTACTGAACTTCACGGTTGCCGAGCCATTTACACGTACATTACTCGACAGGTCTGCGTAAAGGAGGCCGAATAACTTCACGAACTCTGTTGGGAACCTGAATTCCCTGAGTAATTGTAACATGTAGGCGTGTTTCACCCGGTCGAAGGCTTTGACCTGATCGAGTGAGCCGAATGTCACTGCCAATTTCTTTTTCGGACATGTACTCAAAGAGGTCTCTAGTCAACGTTAGGTTTGCGAAAATTAACCTTTCGGGCACTGCACATGCTTGGCACTTAGACACGATTTCGGGAATAAGAACCTTCATTCTATTATTCAAGATGGTCAACACCACTTTGTAATCCACGTTAAGCAACCTGATGGGGCGCCACGAAGAAGGGTCATTTGGTGTCGCGCCGTCTTTCAGTAGTAGTGCTGTACTCCCGTCGCCGAAAGAAGCTGGTTTCCTTCGCTCTTTCACCACCATGTTGACTACTGTCAGCAAGACCTCCCAAAGTACGCGCAGGAATCTTGTGTAGAAACCTGCCGACAGTTCATCTGGCCCCGGTGCCGGCTTAGGGGGCATACTCCGTACTGCTGTGGCAAGTTCTTCTAACGTCACCTTTCCAAGAAGGGTGGGGGACTCATCTTGTGTTAGTCGGTGAACGTGCTGAGAGGGGCTACTGATTTGTTCAGTATTGGGCGGAGTGTTTGTTGATCCGTTGTCTTCAAATGCAGTTGCGAAGTAATCCCCGAAAACCGCAGCGATCTCCTCCGGGTCCGTGGTAACGGCCCCGACAGGGCGTCTCGCCTCGGTTATCCGTACTTCGTCATTTTCGTTCACCTCGGTTGGTTCTGAAAGAGCAGAAGCAGGAGACTGGGTGGGGGGGGGGTTCTGCCATTTACAGTTCCTCTTTTTTAGGAGTCTGTCACACGTCGCTTCTAACGAGGCCCGATAGTCTCTTGTACAAGTCGTGAGTTCATCAGCTCCCCGAATGATCCTCATTCTGCGCAGGGTCTCGTTGATTTGGTTAGTAAGACGTTATTTCTTCGCTCGGCCTTCCTCCTGCAGGATGTGCTTCCATTTTTCCTTCAGGAAGTGCCATTCATCTGGGGTCATTTGGCGGGTACTTTCCAGGACTCCCTTAGGCGGTCCTCGTTGTCTGTGTGGATTCAACGTCTTCTAAGACACTTGAATCTCTCCGTCAGCACGCCTCGCAATCCCGTGGCGCTGGGGCTACGTTCAACGTCACCCTCACAGGAACGTGATCCGACCTCTCCACCAAGTCATTACGGGGGGGGGAGGGAAGGCAGAGCGTCGCACGCTTTCGTGAAGGGCAGGAAGTCTGGTAGATAGATCCGGTCATTTCTGCTTGCAGTGGTCTTGGACTTCCAAGTCGGCGCAAAGACATCCTATGTGTATACAGCCAGGCGTCGGTAAAGTTCAAGTGTTTTAGAATCTTAGTGAGCTGCTTTGCACTGTAAGTCGATTCTCCTTGGCCCGGGCCTCTCAAGTCCCTCTGCGAAATAACTACGCAATTAAAGTCTCCTAATGTGACATGGGGCATTGGTTCCAAAAAGACGGGTTGTAAAGCTTTAAAAAAAGAGTTTGTTTCCGATCGCGTAACCTGGACATAAATGTTAACAAAGCGGATTCTCTTACCACTTATGTGTGCATCGACTATTAACATTCTGCCGTCCGCGCCAAAGGTGCAGAACGCCTTTTCGTGGTAACGCCCTGTGACGAAGACGACACCAACCCCGCGGTACCTCGAGTTTGTGAAAGAGAAAAAGGCGTCCAGTTTGGTGTTCCACCGAAACAGAGCCAAATCCAAAAGGGTTCTGAAGTTTGTTTTTTGAAAAAACAGGAAGTCAATCCCCTGCGTACGTGCATACGATCTAATATCCCTCTGCTTATTCCTGTCTCGAAAACCGCGGACGTTCTAATTTGCAATATTGAGAGGGGGTTTCGGTTCCTCTGTACTGCGGTGCCCGGCTAAAAAAAGCAGCCAGTTTGTCGCCGAAGCCACGAAACGTAGGATGCAGCACGGCCATCATCGGCCAATTTAAGCGCAAGGTCTGACTGGATGCGAAGAGAAAAAAAGGAGGAGGGTAAGCGAGATTGTAATCTAGGTGCGCGCAGCGCGTCAGCCGAGCACGTGCAAAAAGGTTTGCGAACATGAGCCGCGCCTCAAGAGGAAAGGGAGGCGATACCGGAGGGAAAGAGCGTAGTGAGTAGGCGGGGGTGGGGTGGGGGACAAGAGAATATTTTAGAGCGGTGAAGCCGGCGGAGCACGCGTGTCGTTTGATTTTTTTTTGTCGGGGGGGGGGGCGTCGGGGGCGCTTCCCATTTGCCCGCGCTGTTTGTCTCTAGCTTCTTTGCTTTCGCCTGAGGGGGAGCGTCGCTGTCGCTGCTCCGTTCTTCAGGCCCTGAGCAGCGCTGTCTTGTTTCCTTACTGGAAGTCCGCTCGCGCACTGCTCGCTTGTCATCGTCGCCGTGGCGCCGTCGTGAGCGCGACCGGGCGCGCTGCTCGTGGCCCGCTCGTTGGCTCGTCGCCGCATTGGTCTTGCGACCTGAGTGTGACACTAAAGAGGCGAAGGAAGGAGCCTGGGGAGCCTTGTCAACATCTCAGTCCTCGGGCAGTAGTAACAACCCTGGCTCAATATAGACGCGTCCTCCTGGGCGGAACTTGGGTGTTGTCGTCCAAGTCACTGGTGGTAACCGTGGCCAGAACGTTTGCGGGTGTTTTAGGGGGAGACGAGGGGGCCTCTTCTAACTCGGTGGCTTCGGCAGTCCCAAGCGGTGTAGCCGACGCACTTCGGCTGTCACCCTGGTTCGAAGGGGGTGCTGGCGGGTGAGAAGTTGACGACAGCACCGAAATGGTTTCGAGGTCGCTCGGCTCAGATACGCTAAACGAGGTGACCACGCCTTCTTCCATCTCGGGCTTTTCTTCTTCCTTGGCGGATGAGGTCACGTCGCTGCCACTTCTGGGCGTGCCAGTATCAGTGATGCGTTCACCAAAAAGGGGCTCACTTGAGGTTGTGCGAGGCGCGGTCTTCGGCGCCAGGACTTGCAGTCGCGACGAATCATCGCCTGACCTAGGTGAAGTGGCGTCCCTTGGCCGGGCTGGGTGCGGCGCTACGTCCGAGACCGGGGGAAACCCACGGGTGGCTGACGCGTAGGAGCGCCTCCTAAAGCATTCTCTTGTGCCATGGTGGCCCCCGCACCTCTGGCACTCGACGTCGCAGCCCTCTGTCTCGTGGCTGAAAATGCCACATCGCTTACAATAAGGGTTTCGGCAAGCAGAAGCGATATGCCCTACCTCGCGGCACCACGCGCATACGCGCTGCATGCCCCGGTATTAGAACATTACATGGTGCCCCGCGACAGTTGCAAAGTTGGGCACTGGTTTGAACATTTCAATTCTGACTAGCCTCACGCCATTTCTTTTTATTTTGTCGGTTTGTGACCGTTGCGCAAGTCACGCCTTTAACTTTCCTGTACTGCGCAAGCGCATTTAACAACGGCTCATCGGGGAGGTACGCGGGGTGTCGAAACACACTAACAAACGTGATCGGCGGTCCCACAGGCTCCACTGTCACTTTAAAATTGATAACTGTGAAACCCTTGTCCACCATAAGTTTTGTGGCTTGGGAAACAGTGCATGTGCACACCAAAAACTTCAAGCCTCCCATGTGTTAGAGTACATGAACGCTGTCATCGACCGCAGTGCGCGTCAATTAAGTTGTCTATTGAGAAATCGCCTTCAGGCGCGTTAAAAAAGAAACAATTCTCTCTCACAGGGATGTTCGTTGGTGCTGCCATCATGGGTGGCACTGGTGGACGCTTCTCCGGGATAGGAGGGGGAGGCGTGACTGGTGAAATGCCGCTACGCTGCGTACTGTTAAGCGGGCTCAGAAGGCGCTGGTTGCGAGTTAAGTTTGGTGGCGGTAGACGCCGCGAAAGGGCACCGGGACGGCAGGTGAGTTTCGATGTCCGCACGTCTCCAGGCATAGAAGAAGTCGCCGAGCAGGAGGACCCAGGACCAAGGTCGGGGTGCTGCAGGCTAGGCCAGCGGCAATCCCGGTAAGAGGCTGGTTCTCTTTTGATGTACACGAGGACCAGGGGGTCGACGTCAGCGTGACGGGACCCCGGGGTAGGCGCGTTCACTCGATGAAGGAATGGCTCACTCGACAATTTGATCTAGCCAAAAGGCGGAGAAGCATGCGATTTATTTGCACGTAATTAAAATCCAATCTTTCACACCTCGTATTTAGTTCTGGCCAAAAGCCGGGCAAACAGTAGCAAAGCAATTCCGACGTCCACCCGTGCAAAACCAGAATTGTGCACCGACAGTGGCAGCGCTGGCTTCACTGCATTGCTTTTATCCCTAGTCCACTTGAAGTTTCTTGTTTTGCTTACAAACATGTTAAAACTGAAACCTTCTTTTTCCCAGAGGTCGAAGCCACGCGTGCTCGAAGCCACGCGTACTCCCGATTGCACCCATGACGTCCCACCAAATGCTGGCCGGCGAATATTATCAGGCATATCGTGAGAGATGCTACAGCACTTGTTTTAAAAACTGATGCAGTGTGTACATGTCCAACTCGAGCACCAAAGCCTGGAAGGAAAAAAAACCAAGATGACTGTACAAAATGTGACTACGTCCCCCTTCCAACATGGCTTTTAAGCTGGCTGCAAAGCAACGCCTCTGAAACGACCCCTACAATCATCGGCAAAAAGGTGGTGCCTTTGGCTGCTTCAGCACGCTCAACGTATGCCTTGCAAGTTCCGACGCAGCGGAACACTGCACCGAAGTCGACGAAGGTCCTGCCGTGAAAGGCAGACTCGGGAATGCGTGCGAAACTCCTACAGAGTGCGTTGTGATGCCGGTGAATGAAGGGTCATGTGGCAGAAGGTGACGGGTCGTGAGTGTGCGACATGCCGCTGCGATGTCGTTCAAGCGTTCAAACGGGCCGGCAGGCTCTGCTATGGTGCTATGGTGGTGTGTACGAGGAGTGTTATGGTGGTGTGTACGAGGCGCTGGCGCGGCGCTCCGTCGATCGTGCCGGACATGAGGCGGCAGAAGGCGGTCGACAAGTGGTCGAGGAAATCAGTGGAGAAGTACTCGCCTGCGCTTTTCGTCGAATTCTTCTGAGTAAGGTGCGGAAAGACTTGCGACAGATGGTCTTCGGGTCTTCGGGAGATGGGTGGTTGCAAAAATGGGACCGTGTGTCTACGTGCAGCTACATTCGTGGATTATTTCGCCCCACTATGATACCTTCGTCACTGCGCTCGCTGGTGTCGCTTGTTTTTGTTGACATTCACTTGTGGCTCCCGCCCACTGTGAGGGATTGGTCGGTTTGTTGTTCTGCTTCTTCGACTTCTACATATTCGACTTAGTGAAGCTGTGAGGAGTGATTAGTGGGTACAAAGGCAAAGCACACAAAAACGTGCACGGGGCGTGACCTCACGCGTCCTGGCTTCCACAGCGCCTCAGGTACGTGCGTGGTGCATCCGTACGTCTAGTGCGCAATTTTCTTGGAACTTTCAGCAACTAGCAACTTCATTGAGGTGAGCGTGCGAGGATGTTTGTTGTAAATAAAGAGAGCCAACGGTGGATAGGCTGGTATGAGATGGTGTCCAGAAATGTAGTGTGTGATCAACAAGGCGATGCCCGCCGTGGTGGTCTAGTGACTATAAGGTACTCGGCTGCTGACCCGCAGGTGGTGGGATCAAATCCCGGCTGCGGCGGCTGAATTTCCCTGTGCTCAGATTAGGGTGCACGTTAATGAACCCCAGGTGGTCGAAATTTCCGGAGCCCTCTACTACGGCGTCTCTCATAATCATATGGTGGTTTTGGGACTTCAAACCCCACATATCATCATATCGTCATCAAGGCGATGGCTGAGAGCGCCAGCGAGGTAGCTGACCACGAGGCAACGAATTACAGCTACCGCTTGTGGAAGCTGGGACCCAGGTCGGTAGACACAGGAGAAGAACATCGGGGCTTTGCCGCTTCGCCGTACGGCAGGTGTGTGCGGGGTGGGTCCTGTGACGTTCTTTGCGATTTTTTTGTGATGGGGAATAGTGTAGATGCGTAGACGGGGCGAGAGCACGCGTCTTCAGGTTAAGATGTCGCGTGAAGATGTCAAATAAAAATGCCTGGGCTTGTCACTGCAACTGTAAATACAAAAACCAACACCCATTTTCTAGAGGCTGTTAAATTTTTTGTTCCGAAATTGTTGAATTCGAAAAGCGGAAAAAGCTTGGCACATAGACACTTCTAACTTTCCTCTGAAACATTAATAATAAATTACTCAATAGTTTTATTTTATTGTCACGTGCTTGCTCAAGAAAGACGATGACAGTTGTGCATGAGTCACGAAGGACTACGAATTGGACGAAGAAGAACTCGCTTGCGCGTTCTAATTAAAAAGATCGACCTGCTTCTGGTGTCTCAGTCTCTACGGCAAGATATCTGTTTTGACGTCGTGACACTGGTGGAGGTGCTGGAGCCTACAACTGGATGCAGGACAGTCTTGCTCGGACCCGTTCACCTAGTCCAGAGACCCAGCCCCTCGTCACGACTCCGGTGCACCGATTCAGTCGGCGCGTACTAGGCCTAAGTCCGTAGTCCGCACCTGTTCCGCCTCTAACCAGCATGGCTGCTCCTACCACATCCACATGCGACAAGAACTCGCCGACCGCCTTAGAAAGGTCAAGACATCATGGACAGGGCCACACATAAGGAGCACTAGTGGTCAGCTGATGACCCCCACAGGTAAATGCAGTACTCGACTTCCCATTGGGGATTCTAGCTTCGTGGCCACTTTCGTCCTGTTGCCAGACTGCTGTACAGAGCTAGTTTTGGGCATGGATTTTCTTCGGCATCATGGCGCTGTTATCAACATCCCCCAAAGTATGGTGACGTTTTGTGCACATCCGTATGTCGACGACAGCAGCGACGAACTACGCGGTAGTTTGCGAATAGCCGTCGATGTGACGCTCCCACCGAGATCCTGCTGCCTTGTGTCTGTGTCCAGTGGGTGGCCTTCCTAAAAGGATGTGATAGTGGAGCACATAGTTGCCCTTTTGCTCACGCAAGGCATTTCCATCGCGAGAGGCATCCTAACGCTTACTGGTGGACAGGCAGAAGTGCTTCTTACAAACTTCAGCAACGAGCGCCGTCAAATACAGAAGGGTACCGCATTTGCCTACTTCGACGATATAGACCAAGCCGGGGATTGCTGTGCTTTGCAACCAGATGACGCGACAGTCCCTGCCTCTACAACTTTGTCGGTGGACATCTGCTCCACGCTACCGCCCTATGATATGAAGCGTCTGCTTGGTTTTATACACCAATTCGAAGACTGCTTTTCGCGTACGTCAAAGGTCCCGCGGACACCATTGACCAAGCACCGCATCATTACTCAAGACAACACGCGACCGATTCGGCAGAACCCCTGCCATGTGGCTCCGAAAGAACGCGAGGAGATTCAGAAGCAAGTACAGAAGATGCACATGGATGACGTCATACAACCTTCGAAAAGTCCTTGGGCGTCCCCCGTGGTTTTGGTCAAGAAAAAGACGACAGCTTGCGTTTCTGTATTGGTTATCGCAAGTTGAACGAAGTCACGAAGAAACACGTCTAGATTTACAAAATGACGCGATAACCGATTTATCGAACATTTCGGAATGGTTTGCCAGGAATCAGCTGACTGTTAACTGTACTAAAACAAAGTATATGGTGTTTCACTCTCGTAGGAAACATATTGACGCTGAATCTCTTAACCTAACAATAAACAACGCTCCTATTCAACAAGTTCCTTGTTTTAAATATTTAGGCGTCACTTTTGATGAACACTTACACTGGCATGAGCAAGTACAAAGCGTGTGCGCAAAGCTAGCCTATGGCTGCTATTCTCTAATAAAAGCTCGCCAATATTTTCCACAAGCTATACTCCGCACACTCTACTTTTCATTGTGTCATTGTCACATAGGTTACTGTGTGGAATCGTGGGGTGTGACGTACAACAGTTATCTAAAAACTCTTGAACGACATCAAAAGCGTACACTGAAAATCATAAGCCAAGGTGAATCAGTAAGTAATATTTTCCAATCACAACGCATTCTCTCGGTTCCGATGTTGCGTGACTACAAAATTGCTGTTTCAGTAAATAACATAATTATTAGAAATTCACCTTTGCCTGCTGATCTTTTTTCAATTCCTAAACGCAATACGCGACATGCTTCGAATGGTAATTTCAATCTGCCCAAATGTTTTAATGTTTACGGAGAAAGACTGATACAGTTTAGTGGAACAAAAATATGAAACACAGTCCCCCTAGAGATTAAAACGGCACGTAATTTCAGCATGGCATGTAAATAATTTTTTCTGTGGAGTCAAGACATGTAAGCATGTGTGTGTTTGATTCGATTTTCATTGTATTTTTTTAATAAGTGCCTAAGTATAGAAACTAGCTGCAAGCTAATAAGTATGCATATCTGCAAGAAAAAATGTATTACTGTGTTATCTGTATCATATTGTTACGAGTTGGTTGCTTCTGAGCAAGATGTATTTGCAGAGTAAAAACTACAGGCAAGAGACACAATGGCTGATTGGCCCAGTCGCGCGCCTGTCAGTCGCACCTCTTCCTTTTCTTCCTCTCCGTAGCAGACCCCCGGGCGTTGGAGCGCCGTCTCGGCGAGAGTCCGGAGAAGTGCGACAGAAGTAGGGTTTCATGCGCGAAACATGGACAATGTCAACTAGTGACGAACTTGGTGACGTACTGGAGTGCAATGGCGCTATCTCGTAGGTTACGTCGCTAACTTGACGTAAGACTAGGTAGGGTCCGGCGTATCGGGACAAAAGTTTTCGGAGAGACCTACACGGCGACACGGTGACCAGAGGAGCACGTGGTCACCTGGGGCAAACGTTATATTTCGATGCCGGTGGTCGTAGCGGGCTTTTTGCATATCCTGTGACCTGGTGAGGCGAGACTGGGCAACTTGACGAGCCATGTGAGCCCGATCAATGGCTTCGCGCGCGTACTCGGAAGCAGATGGCACGAGAGGCAAGGTGGTTTCAAATGGCAATATGGGGTCGCGACCATATAAAAGATAAAAGGCGAGAATCCCGCAGTGTCATGTCGAGAGGAGTTATATGCGAAGGTCACATAGGCCAACGTGGTATCCCAGTCGCGATGATCATCGGAGACGTACATCGAAAGCATCTCTGTGAGCGTGCGGTTGAGACGTTCAGTTAGGCCATTAGTTTGTGGGTGGTAGGCGGTAGATAGCTTATGCGCTGTAGCACACGAGCGAAGGAGGTCATCGACAACTTTGGACAGGAAAGAGCGGCCGCGGTCCGTAAGCAGCTGTCGGGGTGCACCATGGTGTAAGATGACGTCATGAAGAAGAAAATCCGCGACGTCAGTGGCGCAACTGGTTGGCATGGCCTTTGTTATCGCGTAACGGGTCGCATAATCTGTGGCGACGGCAATCCATTTATTTCCGAGTGTCGTCGTCGGAAAAGGGCCAAGAAGGTCGAGTCCCACGCGATGAAATGGTTCAGAGGGGACTTCAATTGGGTGAAGATATCCAGCTGGCAGCAAAGAAGGTCTTTTCCGGCGCTGGCAGAGGTCGCAAGTGGCGACATATCGACGTACGCTGCGGTACAATCCAGGCCAGAAAAATCGACGTCGCACGCGGTCGTATGTGCGGGAAACGCCGAGGTGTCCCGCTGTTGGTGCGTCGTGAAGTTGTTGAAGTATGGCAGGCCGTAGATGACGAGGGATGACAAGCAGAAGCTCAGGGCCTTCAGTGGTGACGTTGCGGCGGTAGAGGATGCCGTCATGCAGCACGAACATACGGGATTCAGCGTCATGGCTGTCAGACTGGATGGCGTCGATGATAGTGCGCAATGACTCATCCCGTCGTTGTTCGATGCGCATATCGCTGACGTCTGTGAACGCCATTACTCTGCTCTCCAGGTCAGGCGCAACGGGATCAGGAGGATCTACCGGATATCGAGAAAGACAGTCTGCGTCCTTGTGCAAACGGCCAGACTTGTAGCTGACGCTAAACGAAAATTCCTGAAGCCTCAGAGCCCAGCGAGCCAGACGTCCAGTCGGGTCCTTCAGAGAAGTCAGCCAACAGAGGGCGTGGTGGTCCGTAACGACAGTGAAAATGCGACCATATAAATATGGCCGAAACTTGGCGACGGCCCAAACTAAAGCTAGACACTCTCTCTCGGTGATGGAATAATTCATCTCCTGGGGAGAAAGCAGGCGACTGGCGTAAGCTATCACGCACTGTCTACCGTGGTGCCGCTGAGCGAGAACTGCGCCGATACCGTGGCCACTGGCGTCGGTGCGAACCTCTGTGGCAGCAGAAGGATTAAAGTGGGCAAGTATGGGGGGCGTAGTTAGGTAGCCGATGAGAGCGGCGAACGCTTGAGCCTGCTCAGGGCCCCATGAGAATGTGGTATCCTTCTTCAGCAAATCTGTCAGTGGCCGGGCAACGTCGGCGAAGTTTTTCACAAAACGGCGAAAGTAGGAACATAAGCCGACGAAGCTACGGACATCGGATGTAGAACGGGGCACTGGAAAGCTACGGACGACGCGGATCTTTTCGGGATCTGGTTGGACACCATCGGCGTTTACAATATGGCCCAGAATGGCAATCTGACGGTGACCAAATTGACACTTCTTGGAATTGAGTTGTAGCCCAGCTGTTCTGAAGACTGCGAGAATTGCAGCGAGACGGGTCAGGTGGCTATCGAAAGTAGATGAAAAGACTATCACATCGTCTAGGTAACAAAGACAAGTAGACCACTTGTAACCACGCAGGAGAGAGTCCATCATTCGTTCGAATGTGGCAGGGGCGTTACATAGTCCAAAAGGCATGACCTTAACTGGTATAAACCATCTGGTGTAATGAAGGCCGTCTTCTCGCGGTCCATTTCATCGACAGAAATCTGCCAGTAGCCGGACCGAAGATCTATAGACGAGAAGTATGTAGCCCCGTGTAGGCAGTCCAACGCGTCATCGATGCGTGGTAGCGGTACACGTCTTTTCGTGTGATCTTGTTTAGGTGGCGATAGTCAACGCAGAAGCGCCAGGTACCATCTTTTTTCTTCACAAGGACGACAGGGGAGGCCCCAAGGACTACTTGATGGTTCTATGACACCTTTGTTGAGCATTTTGTCCACTTCTGCTTGGATAACTCTACGCTCAGTGGGGGAGACACGATAGGGGCGTCGGCGAATAGGACTGGCGTCACCAGTATTTATACGGTGCTGAACAGTGGATGTTTGTCCTAGAGGTCTGTCGTCGAAAGAAAAAATGTCGGTATATGACGCGAGAAGGTGATGGATGTCATTGGCTTGCGCAGGATTGAGGTCGGGTGCAATCATCTTCGAGAAACGATCTGGCCGAGAACAGGTGCTGTTCGCTACAGGAGACTGAAGTAAATCAATCTCGGTGGTGAGCGCTGCTATTTCGAATTCGTCAGCATTAGATACGCTGGCCAAGAACATGCCACGAGGAAGCACTTGAGGGCACAAGCTGAAATTGAGAAGTGGAAGCGAGGTACAATTGTCAGTAACAGTCACAAGCGTATGGGGAATGGCAATGTTGCGGCTCAAGAGGACGTCGGCGAGAGGAAGGAGGACATATTGACCATCGGGAACTTGGGGCTGTGCGGTCAAAACGACGAAGGTGGCTGCCTGAGCTGACAGCCGCACATCCTGAAGAGAGCACAGGCGCGGCGGGGCAGTGTGGGGTTCAGCGACTATCTGAGGCAACTCTAGCTGAAGAACGCCTGTAGCACAATCGATCAGAGCAGAATGATTCGACAAGAAGTCCAGGCCTAGGATAATGTCATAAGGGCAGTGGTCAATCACGGCTAAAATGACAGAAGTAGTGTGGTCCTTTATACGTAAGCGGGCAGTGCACAGACCGAGAACCATCGGCGTGCCGCCATCGGCCACACGGAGCATTTGTGCAGCCGCTGGTGTCAGAACTTTCTTTAAACGTGTGCGTAGGCTTGAACTCATGACCGAAATGCTTGCGCCGGTGTCGACAAGTGCTTGTACAGGTTCGCCGTCTACTTTAACGTCTATTACACTTCGTCTGGTGGGAACGGAAAGAGGATTTGCTGCGGAAGTCGTCAATGCAGCACCACCTCCGGGGGCTGCATTTCTCAGTTTTCCGAGACAACGCGGCCGGAAGCCACGGGGGACGAGAAGCGCCGTGGCTGCGGCGAACGGGACGATGGACGACGTGTTTGCGGCGATCGAGACTGGTGCCCACGTGGTGAAGGCGAGCGGCTGTACCAAGTGTTCCGAGAATGGTCAATGGCATTGGGCTCTTCGGCAGGTGGAAAGGTGCGGGCGGTATCGTCGAAACGGGTCATATTGGTCGTTGCGCGATGTGCCGAGGACCATGTGTTGCGGCAGTAACGGGCAATATGTCCAACGCGGTGGCAGTTGAAACATATAGGGCGGTCATCTGCAGTTCGCCACTCAGCCGGGTTGCGAGTACGTGGAGAAGACCGTCGGTCGGAGAAGGGCATCACGAAAGGGCGTTCGCTGACTCTAGGCGCGGTGACATGGCACACGGAATGCACTCCGATGTTTTCAAGCTCCTGGCGCACGATGGCTTGAACAAGAGGAACAGTAACAGGAGTGGCATCGGTACTGCGCGAATAGAACGCCGAGGGCGCCATAGCTTCCAGTTCACGACGAACAATGCGTGTAAGGTCTCCCGGCGGCGATGCACGTTGTGGTGTTGACTGGTCCTCGCAAGTAGATGTTGCAGCGGTGTTTGGGAGTCGAGCGAATGTTTGTAGAATGCGGCGACTTTTCACTTGCTCGAACTGACGACACTCTTTGATGATCGCGTCTACGGTGGAACAGCCCTTGCACATCAGGAGATTGAACGCGTCGTCGGCAATCCCTTTCAGAACATGTCCCACCTTGTCACCTTCTGTCATGTCGCTTTCGGCCTTTCGGCAGAGGGCCAGCACGTCTTGAATGTAAGCGAGGTATGACTCCGTAGGGGATTGGGCACGGCAGGCCAATTCCTTTTGGCGGCGATCTTCCGACTGGCGGTTTTGCCAAACACCTCTCGCATCTTTGCTTTGCATTGGTCCCAGCTTGTGAGTTCTTCTTCATTGTTCTCATACCACACCTTGGCCGTGCCTCTCAAATAGAACAGCACATTAGCCAACTGAAGTGTGGGATCCCATCTGTTCGGCACACTCACTCGTTCAAACATGGCCAGCCAATCATCAACGTCGACGCCATCGGTTCCGCAGAATGTACCGGGATCCTTGAGAGGCGTGAAAACGTACGGTTGCGACGCCATGTTCGTCGGAGACGCTGACGTTGACGCGGAGGGCTGAGCATTGGCCATGGCTGGAAGGGCGATGCGACGTCCGCTGCGGAGCTCCGTTGCCTGATGGTTACCCCGCACCTCCACCAATATGTTACGAGGTTGGTTGCTTCTGAGCAAGATGTATTTGCAGAGTAAAAACTACAGGCAAGAGACACAATGGCTGATTGGCCCAGTCGCGCGCCTGTCAGTCGCACCTCTTCCTTTTCTTCCTCTCCGTAGCAATATGATTGTTTTTTTTCATGTTGTTGCCTCAGAGCTGAGCTGTACACTTTTTTATGTTGCACAATGTATTGGACCGTCCACTAGCCACTTTAGGCTATCGGTCCAAATAATCCCTGTAATTGCATATATCTATTTATGAAAATAAAGCTTCATTGATTGATTGATTGATTGATTGATCCACTGCCTCGCATAGACGATTCACTCGATCGGCTGCGTCATGCACGCTATTTCTCTTCAATGGACCTCCAAAGCGGCTACTGGCAGATAGAACTCGACGAGAGAGATCGTGAAAAAACGGCCTTTGTGACGCCTGATGGCCTTTACTAATTTAAGGTGCTTCCTTTTGGGTTGTGCTTGGCGCCCGCCACTTTTCAGCGCCTCATGGACACCGTACTATGGGGCCTGAAGTGGCAAACATGCTTGGTCTATCTGGACTATGTTGTTGTATTCTCAGCATCATTTGAGAAGCATCTCAGCCGTCTATCCACCATACTCCAAGCCATACGCTTGGCCGACCTGAATTTAAAACCAGAAAAATGTCATTTTAGTTTCAACGAACTCAGCTTCCTAGATCACGTCGTCAGTCACGAGGGTGTTGGACCTGACCCGGCCAAAATAGACGCCGTAGCGCAATTTCCTGCACCCCGTGACAAAAAGGCTGTGAGACGCTTCTTAGGGTTGTGCGCCTATTACCGGTGGTTTATTGAGGACTTTTCGTTTATTGCGGCGCCATTGACACGACTCACACGCGAGGACGTCCCCTTCTTTTGTGGTGAACATGAGCAAATGGCATTCAATGAACTGCGACAATGCTTGCAAACACCTCCAGTCCCTGCGCACTTCGACCAGGACGCCCCTACAGTACTTCACATTGATTTTAGCAATGTAGGTCGAGGTGCCGTTCTGGTGCAGTGGCAAGACGGCTGTGAAAGAGTAATAACCTACGCCAGCAGAACTCTCTCTCGCACGGAGGAGAACTACTCGACCACCGAGAAGGAGTGTCTCGCCGTGGTGTGGGCAGTCAGTCATCAAATTTCGTCCGTATTTGTACGGCCGCTCCTTCAAGGTTGTTAGCGACCATCCCTCATTGTGCTGGCTCACCAACCTTAAAGATCCATCAGGTCGTTTGGCGCGCTGGAGCCTAAGACTTCAAGAGTTTGACATGACTATCGTCTACAAATCTGGGAAGAGGCACACCGACGCCGACTGTCTCTCACGGTCGCCAGTGGAAACTGTCGCTCCTGATGACGAAAACATCGACGCGGCATTCTTGGGAGTAGTCAAAACGGCCACTATTGCACGAGAGCAGCGCAGTGACCCTGAGCTGTTACCACTCATTGAATATTTAGAATGACGATGAAAAGACGTGCAGCGGTTATTTGCTAGAGGACTGTCATCTTTTTGCTTGCGAAACGATGTTCTCTATAAGAAAAACTTCTCACCAACCGGTAACCCGCACTTGCTCGTCGTGTCTGCCTCTCTTCGAAAAGAAATTATGGAAGCGTGCCATGATGAAGCAACTTCTGGTCATCTAGGCTACACCTGAACATTGTGCCGACTACAATGCAAGTACTACTGGCCAAAGTTACCTGCTGCTTTTAACCATCACGTGCGAACTTTCACCGACTGCCAAAGACGCAAAGCGCCTCCCAGCAAGCCAGCCGGTCTTTTACATCCAGTCTAAGCACCAAAAAAGCCGTTCACCCAGATTTGAATGGATTTCCTGGGTCCCTTTCCAACTTCCACAACGGGGAACAGATGGATTAATGTGGTCACTGATTACCTGTCCCATTATGCGGAGACTAAAGCTATGCAGCGTGGCACAGCAGCAGAAGCCGCTCAGTTTTTCATCGAAAACATCGTCCTTCGGCATGGCGCTCCGACAACAGTGATCACAGACAGAGGACCTGCCTTCACCGCAGAGCTTTTGAAGTCGGTTCTCAGACTCAGCGGTACAGCTCACCGGACAACAGCTGCATACCATCCACAAACAAACGGACTGACGGAGCGCCTCAATAGGACTCTCACAGACATGATCAGCATGTACATTAACACGGAACATAAAAACTGGGTCAGATATTGCCGTACGTGACCTTTGCTTATAGCACCGCTCGGCAAGAAACCACTGGAATGACACCGTTCAGTCTGATCTATGGTCGCGAAGTCACGACAACATTGGACGCCATGTTGCCGCATGAGTGTGACGACATCCATGGAGACGCCGAAGAAATCACTCAGCGTGCCGAAGAAGCCAGAGAGCTCGCGCGCGTGCGCATCTGTCATCAGCAGCATCAAGATGCACAACGCTACGACACCCGACACATGTTTGTTAGCTACTCACCAGGCGACAGTGGGTCTGGATTCCGATACGTCGACGTGGACTGTCTGAGAAACTGCTGAGGCGGTACTTTGGTCCATACAGCGTCACGCGACGCTTGAATGACGTGAACTACGAAGGCGTCGCCGACACTAATTGTAGTTCTAAGCGCCAAAAGCGTTTGCCCGAAGTCGTGCACGTCGTGCGTATGAAACCGTATTTATCGAGGTAATTAGCTCCCGGTTACCGTTTTCGTACCACCACTTCATAGCCTAATAGAGCACCTAAGTTGCGCATCGGGACGATGCTTCTTTCGGAGGGAGGCAAATGTCACGTGGTTGCTCAAGAAAGACGATGACAGTGGTGCATGTGCCACGCAGGACAACGAAATGGACGGAGAAGAACTCGCTTGCGCGTTCTAATTAAAAATATCGACCTGCTTCTGGTGTCTCAGTCTCTACGGCAAGACCTCTGTTTTGACGCCGTGACAATATGAGTAGGGATGTTTAAAAAGTTTGGAGCATGTACTGTGTGAACATAACAAAGAAAGAGGGGCTCTCCAATTACTGAATTTCCACACAAACATTTTTTCCCAGAGCAATCGTAAGTGTGAATGAACACTAGCGCACTCCCCGCACGCGAATACCGAGCCGCCGCGAATACCGCGTCAGCCGGGGCGGCGTGACGCCAACGTTTCGGACACTCGCCGCACCCACTCCGTTTACCCCGATATCCTTGGTAAATCCGAACGCTCTTTCTTTCATTGAGTTTAATGTCGAACTCTGCCTTGCAGGGGTGTGTGGGCCGATCCCGGAGGTAGTGCAATACCGGGCCGACCTGTGGCGGAGGTGACGCAAGCTTCAAGCACTCCGCCGCAACACAAAAATAAGTTTAATATCTTGTATACAAATAGGATCCGTATCAGATATTAAGCTGATAAGAACAAAATTTATATTGATACTTAGTACACATAAAGTCATAAATGGTTACAAAACATAACAAAAAACGGCATTGAAAAGTGTATAAATAAAAACAAGTAACAAAATTGCTAAAAGTGTTAGTTGTTTTAGTAATGATAAAAGTGTATAACATAAAAACGCGGTATCGCTTCTCGATTAAAAACAACTATTTACAAAACGCCTATATGGCTACGGTATGTCGTCGTAGAGGGGCGATTGTGTCTAAAACGCAGTCTTTCCATTGTCCGCAGGTAGCTCTTGGAGTAAACCCTGTGGCAGACACGATCGTTGGTCGGATTCCATGAGCCGAGGCAGCCAACAACGATGGCGTCGACGGAGACGTGCTGGATCTGCTGGAGGAGATGACGCTGTAGAGGAGCATACTTCTCCTCCTTGACCATCCGGGCCTCCTGGAACGCCTGCATGCGGTTGTTGAAAGGACAGCAGACGTCCAGGATCAGGGCTTCCTCACCACGGGCCAGGACGATGTCGGGTCGCAATCCGGGGACGCCGACCTGCTGGTCCTCTCCGATGACGGTGAACCGCTCCAGGGCCGCCTTCTTGAGGCGAGCAACCATGGAGTTGTGGCGCTCCGTCATGACTTGGCTCTGCCGCATGCAGTGGCAGAGGACGTGCGGCAGGGTCTCCTCTCTGTACCCGCAGCGTCGGCGCCTTTTGTCAGCTGCGGCACCCACATTCTTGTGCCGTTCACGGGGAGGAGATTCAGCTGGGCTCGGTGGATGAAGTGCCACTTCTTGAAGCGAGTGCAGCGGCCGCACCTCATGAAGTGGAAACTGGCGGGGTCCGCCGCTACGCACGCCATCGCCTTGCCCTGGGACGGCTTCTCCTGGAGAGAACGGTCCCGGTCTTGGTTGAGGATGGCCCGAAGGATCTTCATGAGCTTGTTGCGGTTCCGCACTGACAGCGTGGCCTCTCCGCAGGTGATTCGAGCGCCCTGGTCCAGAAGCTCACAGGCGATGGACAGGCGGCGGGAGGCTTGGCGTTCCTCCGTCCAGACAGACTGCAGCTGGGTCGCAGTCTGCCGGAAATCGCCCTCCGTTTCGCCTGAGAGGTAGGCCTCGGTGTCGTCCATGTCCGCCGGTCGCCTCAGCCGCCTCGACACCACCCGGTAGAGCTCCTCCCTCGCTCGCTCCCGCACCTCCAGGTCGATCGACGACAGGAGCTTGAAGGCCCCGTCCACTCGGTAGATGTCGCTGAGCTCCGCCGCAAGAGAGATCCCTGCAGTGCCGGCACGTGCGCTCCCGCACACATACACAAAGAGAAGTTTATTTAACTTCAAACAAGCGAAACGCTCATATCACGATATTTACATAATACGCGGCCATAATTTGGCCGGATACAATTGACAAGCGCCGAAAAGAGGGCACAATTGACTAATGAAAAAAGAACAGCGCACTCGTTGAAATAAATACACTATGTACCGTTTTCTTTTGTTCGTATGTACAAATATACATGTACAATATACATTTACACAACTATACATTTACAATTATACATCTACAAAAATACTACATTATATTTACCATATAATCATGAAAAGAATACATTATTGTATGGACATATTTACAATGGTTTGGGCTTGGCCCTTTGACCAAGAGTGTGGGGGAGAAAACAAAGCGGTGGGGGGAGTTAGTAGTGAATAAGGGGGGCGTGAAGCTTCCTCCTCTTACAAAAAGAATCTTATATGCCAGCGTCGGAGGAACAAGTCCTCTCCGCTGGCTTGAAGCTATTTGGACAAGAAACCCGAGAGCAGCCGTCTGATGCGTGAAGGTGCTGGGTACGCGGCCCGTACGGGTTTTCGACGTGCCTCAGCCAGCAAGCGTCTTTGCCAAATAACGAGCATCGTAAAGGACACCACTAGCCGCGCGAAGGCGCCCTTGTTTCGGTTGTGATCTAGGGGAGGGCGAATACGGAAGCAGTGGGCAACCATGCACCATACGGGTTTCGCCGCAACGCAATCGAAGAGCGCGTAGTTTTGCGTTTGATTGCTTTGGCAGTTGAGGCAGCAGGGGTTCGGCACGATGCCTAACTTGTGCAAGTATTGCCTAGTAGGTAGCACTTTCCATGCCCTTTTAAACAGTAACTCCTGCGTCTCGCGTGGGGTACCGCTGCAGGGAGTGGATACTTCGCACTTCGCATGCTTCGCCCTTCTTGCTTCCTCATCGCTCAGCTGAAGACGCGAGAGGTCTTCAACTATTCGCACCGGTGGGTCCGCGTCGACGTCGCCAGCGGGCAGTTCTTTGCGGAGCCTTTGCGCCATTGCCGCCGCTGCATTGTAAAAGGGTGCCGGTGACTCGGCGAGTGGTCCTGTGACCCGGTCCACTTCCAGCCAGTCGAGCCTCGTGCTGCACCAGTAAAAGAGCAGCTTGTGGCTGAAGTAGCTGCTGGTATGCGCGAGCATTCGGGCGGTCTTCAACGCTAGCACCTTGCTCATGGTCAGGGCATGTGGGAGTCCCAGTCCCCCCTCGGTCACTGCCATCTGCAGGAGGTTTCGTTTTACGAGAGGTGGTTGGTCGTCCCACATGAGGGCTTTGGCCAGTTTGTCCAGTTCGTTTGCAGTCCTCATGGGCATCGTGGCCACTCAGATGGCATGGGCGGCCCGCGCAAGGACGCTGGTCTTTACGGCAACTGGCTTCTCTCGCAACGTGAGTTCCAGAAGCCTTGCACGCTCAGCGAGTAGGTGGGCTTCGTCTAGAACTCGTGACCACCAGGTCAGCGCCACCCCTTCGCATGAGAAGTACATGCCAAGAACCTTGACAGTGGAGACAACTTTGAAACCTGCGATTCCACTTGCAGGGAAGAAGCCGAAAAGAAGGGCCTTACTTGTCCCTTCATTCAACATGGGCCTCGACGCTTCAGCATAGGTGGCGAAGGTTCGTCGGAAGAGTCTAGGCTGCGGGAATCTCGCAAGAAAAAAGATATGTCATCCGCTTACGCAAGGACCTTCTGTTCGTCCATGCCAGTCAGCGGCAGGCCTCGGATGTTCGGGTCGCAGGCTAGTGACGTAAGGAGGGGCTCAATAAACAGCACGAAGAGAGTCGGGCCTAGTGCACACCCCTGTCTAATGCCTCTTGTATACTCGAAGGTGTCTGTCATAGAGCCATTTACGACCACTCTACACCGCAAATCCGAGTATAATAGCCTGATGATCCACACGATGGTCTCCGGGAGGCCGAATTCCTGAAGGGTCTGAAACAGGTTGGCATGGCACACCCGATCAAAGGCATTCTCTTGTTCGAGCAAGAGGAAGACTCCTGACACTCTCTTCTCGGTGGCGTACATGAAGACGTCTCTGGTAATCAACCGGTTATTGAGGATGCACGCCACATTTTTGTAATTGACATTAAGTAACGTAATTGGGTGCCATGATGAAGGATTACGCGGCGAGGTGCCGTCCTTCAGGATGAGGGCTATTCGACAGACGCCAAATGAAGCGGGTTTTGCGTGTGCCTCCAGCGCAGAGTTTACCACGGCCAGCAGTGGTGCAGCCAGTGTCAAAGGTGACGTAAAAACCCGCGGTGAGGCCGTCCGTCTCCGGGGCTGACTGCGGCGGCAGAGACGCGATGGCGACTTTCAGTTCGGACTTTGTCGCAGCGACGCACAAGGTCGGGCATTCACCTTCTTCGAGCCGTTGTAAACTCTTGCATAACTCCCTCACGTGGGACGGTGTCGGATGGGTCGTGTCAGAGTTCGGCTCACAGAAGGCCGCCCTAAAGTCATGGAACGTCGCCACGATCTCGGCCGGGTCCTCCGTGAGGAAGCATCAAGGCGTTTCACCTGCGTTATTTTTGTGGAGCCTTCGCCGCAGATGTCTTTCAAATAGAACTCTTTCGGTACTTCTGAGGCCACCTAGGTGTTTCTACGGTCTCCAAAAGACACTCTGAGCAGCCGGTCGTACCGCTTTTTCAAAGCGTCCAGGTAGTCCCGGGTGCAGCAGGTGAGGGTGTCGGTGCTCTGGAGAATGCGCATTCTGCGCAAAATTTCGTTGATTCTGGCTGTGTTGCGCCTTTTCTTCTGCCTTCCCTCCTCTTGGAGGAATGCTTTCTAGGACTCCTTCAGGTCGTCCCAGGCTTTCGGAGTGATGCGGGGGGTGGCTTTAATCGATTCCTCGATCAAGAGCTGAATTGTCGTGGTGGACTCGGGGTCATTTATTAACGCGGGGTCGAGGCGCCAGGACGTGTCACCCGGTCTGGGGCCGGGCATCTCTCTTACGGTAGTGACAAGTGGGGCGTGGTCGGACGCATTTTTTGAAGCGACTGGTAGCTCGAGTACAACACACGATGTGACCGCCGGCAGTGGCAAGTCGGGAATGTAAGCCCGGTCTTTGCGGCTGGCGGTGGTTTGTGAAGATTGGGTCGGGCCAAAGTCGGTGTCGTGCAGGTGCATCCAGGCGTCCATGAGACGCAAGTGGCGGAGGGTCTTTACCAGCTCTTCGGCGTGGTTTGTAGAGCCTCTGCGCCCCGGGACCCAAACATCACGCATCGAGTCAACTACGCAGTTGAAATCGCCCCGGTATAACATTTTCATTTCATTTCATTTTTCATTTTATTTTATTCGGACATTTCCGCAGAAATGCCCACGAAGGGGGCAAAAGGAGAGTGTGTCTCCTGACTTGGCCCCTCTTCGTGAGGCACCTCGGGCAGGTAGAGCAGGACAGTACAAAACACCATAACATATTTTGAAATACAATACAAGTTGAAAAACAGTGAATACTGTAAATATTACATACATTACATATTTCCTTTACATACACTGTAGACTTGTGTTCTGTTTATTACATCGTAAATACGCTTCTTGAATTGTGTTATGTTTTTAGCCTCCTTAGCGTATTCAATTATTTCAGGAATCCTGTTGCACAGTAGAATGATTTGGTTATTAATTGACTGTACACCATAGTTAGTCCGGCACATTGGCCCGACCAACGCAACAGTACGCAGATTATACGTAAGATCTCTGCTTAAGTACACATCAGAAAAAATCTGGAAATTATCTTTGATTTTTTTGAAGATTAACATGGCTAGTTGCATCATATAGCACTCTGGGAACGGGAGTACATTATACATATAAAAAAGAGACATATTAAGGACAGGATCCGTTAAACTGTCGTGAAGTTCCCGGAAGTACGTGTTGGTGTCAGTCCTTGTAACGGGGGCGTACACATTCACGAATCGGAACTTTTGGCGGTCTATGAAGACATCCAAGATCAATGTGCTCCCGTCAGCTCCGAAAACGCAGTGATACTTATGGCGGTATCTGCCCGTCACAAAGACAACGCCAACTCCGCAGGACCGGGTGGCCGTTCATGAGAAGAAGCTTTGACTAGGCAGTCACGCTGGAAACGGGCTACGTCAAGTGGAGACCGGAAGTTGGTTTTTTTGTAGAAACAGAAGGTCTATGTCTTCACCTTGAGCGAAGGCCACTACCTGTCTTTGCTTCGCCTTATCGCGGAACCCACGGAGATTCCATCTTGCGAATCGGAGCGAAGCCATCGCCTTATCCGATAAGACGCGCAACAACAGAGCACGGAGCGGGAAAGGGAGTAGGCGCTGGTAGGCGCACGGGCGAGGAGTGTTCACGAGCAGCGCGGGGAGGATGAGAGGAGGTGTAATGAAGTAGGAGGGGAAAAGGCGGTACATCGCTGCCGGCGAGGGGGCGGATAAAGCGAACCTAATGTTTGAATGTGGCGCCTTTGGGCGCAAGGGAGTTCCCTCTGCCCGCGCTGGCTGTCTCGAGCTTCTTAGCTTTGGCGTGCAACGGAGCGCCGCTATCGCTACTCCGTCCTTTGGGCCCGGGTCGTCGCTGCCTTTACCCCTTGTTAGCAGCCCTCTCGCGCTAAGCTTGCTTATCGTCGGCGTCTTGCCGCCTTCGCGAGCGCGAGCGAGTTCGCTGTTCGCGGCCAGGTGCCGGTTGGCTTGCTGACGTATCAAGTTTGCGGCTTGGGCGAAGTCCGGGAGGGGCGGCAGAGGGGGCCGGAGTTGTCGTGTCGTCGCTGTATTAATTGGGCAGAAAATAAAAGCCGCGGCTCACTATCGGCGCGTCCTACCGGGCGGCGTCTTGCGTACCGTCTTCCAGATCGCAATCGGTCACTGGTGCTAACACGTTGGCCGGTGCCGTGGGGGCTGAAGGAGGCGCCTCACACGGCTTGTTTATTTTGGCGGCTCCTTTAAAGGCGGGTGCTGAACTTTGGCAGTCTTCCTAGTCGTTTGGGGGGTGGGCAGTCATGCGGGTGACGATTTCACTGAAGGCGACTCAGAGTCACTCGGTTCAGTTTCCGCTGACTCAGTGTTCGCGTGGTCAGCCTGTTCTTGGCTTTCCTCTTCATTCGCATAGGAGGTCTCCCTACTGCTTCCTGTGGGCTGACCAGTGCTGGTCTCGGAGCCGCCGGGGAGGAGCCCCTTCTCAGTCGTACGGCCCGCGGCTCTTGGTGTTAGAACCTGTAGGCGAGGGGAATTGGAAGCCCTAGACGAAGTGGGGCCACTTAGGATGCTGACAGACGGGGCAGGATCCGATAATGGGGGGACGTCACGCACGATTGACGCGTACGAGTGCCGCCGTAAGCACTCTTTCATTCCGTGGTGGCCGCCGCATCGTTTGCACTCCTCAGCGCATCCATCTGTCTCGTGTCCGAAGGCTCCGCAACGCTTGAAATATGATGCCGAGCATGCGGAGGCCATGTGCCCGACCTCGCTGCACCGTGCGCACACTCTACGCATCCCGCGATATTTAAACAGTACGCGTTGCCCCGCGATCGTCATGAAATTCTCCACTGGGCGACTCATTTCAATCTAATAACACGAACCCCGTTAAGTTTGGTGTGGCGCGTGGCTACCGTGGCGAATGTGATGCCCTTCACTTTACCGTACTGGCTGAGGACGTTACAGAGTGTTTCGTCTGGCGTTTAAGATTGTAACCGGCGGCCCTATTGCTTCTACTGGTACGTTTACACCGTTAACTTGGAAGCCCTCAGGTACCATTATTTTGTTGCTTGACTGGGATTCCGGGTGAATACCAAGAATTTGCCCCCCCCTATGTTGGACTAGTACGCTGTTGTCCCCTGCCATTAATTCGACAGCATCAATTGAGTCGTCGATAGAAACATCGCCTTCCGGCGCTGTACACATAAAACAACTCTCCCTCACCGGGAGGTCTCACGTGGACGCCATTCTGGTGGGCGCTGCCGAGGGCCGCCAGGGGGCATGACTGGTTGGAGGACTCGTGCCATGCCGTCGAGCTGCACTCTGGTAGGACGCGGCTCAGCCGAGGTTGGCGCCGCGAGGTGGGCGCCTGGTAGAGCACACTGCGAGGCATACAGTGGCACACCACATACGGCAGCGTCTCCCTCAGGTAGCCACAGACGCAGCACCGCTGGTCCCTGTTCGGTGTGCCCCACATGCGAGCGCCGTTGAGTGGGAGCAGGTTAAGGCGGGCCCTGTGCACGAACTGCCAGTCGGCGGAGGTGGTGAAGGCGCCCGTCCACGTAAAATGGGAACTGGTGCGGTCAGCCACCACGCAGGCCAGCACCTTACCTTGGTTGGGGAGGTCGTGCAGGGCGCGGTCCCGTTCTCTGGCCAGCATCTCGCGCAGCGTCCGCATGACGCAGCACCGGTGCTGCGGAGTAATCGTTGCGTCGCCGCAGGTGAGCCCAACGCCGCAAGGATCCAGAGTCCAGGCTACGTTGTAGTGGCGGGACGCCTTACACGCGTTCGTCTAAACAAACCACAACTGGGTGGCTGGGACCCGGAACCCGTCTCCAAGCAATCCCCCGAGGTAGGCCTCCAGCTCCCCGCGAGTGACCTCCCAGCCAAAAAGGGTAGTGGCGATAAGATAGGCATCGCCCAGCGCCATCTGCCGCAGCTCGGCGTCGGAGGACGTTAAAAGCTTGTAGGCGGAGTCGATGCGGCAGAGTTTGCTGAGCTTCGCCGCAACCGGGATACCGACGGCACCACGAGGGGCGGAACCGTAAATGTAGTTGGTGGTGACGTTGGTAGGTAGGTAAAGCGTACGCTTTACCAGTGGCCGAATAGCATCGTCCAGTCGGCGCCAGTCCGTTGTCGAGAGGACTCCGCACCTCATCTGAAGGTTGAGCGCCGGGTAGACAAAGGTCCGGAGGGCATCCAGATGCTGCCACGGTGCCAACATCGACGACATGATTGCCTGGGCTTGGGCGACGGTGGATTCGATGGTGGAACTTGAGCCCGATGGGATCCGAAAGCCGATGGGATGTCCCAGGTACCACTGCGGCGCGAAGTCACGCAGCATCAAGATGGGGACGCCCGCGGCTCTGAAATCCGTCGGGCGCTACCCCACAGGTGTCGATCCGACCATGTGGAAAGGCCCGTGTGCTCAGATTTGGGTGCATGTTAAAGAACCCCAAGTGGTCGAAATTTCCGGAGCCCTCCACTACGGCGTCTCTCATAATCATATCGTGGTTTTGGGACGTTAAACACCATATATCAATCAACCATGTGGAAGGACGCGTACTTCAACGGATTCAAGGGCAGGCCCAGGGATGCGGCGAGGGTCTCAATCCGATCGATACGCTGCTGAATTCTGCGCGGAGTCATGGGCAGGGGAGTCAGGTCGTCCGCGTAGGCGATCTTGTGATCGGAACCACCGCCCTACACAGCGCGGATGACCGGGCCGATCACCAAGTTGAAAAAAATGCCACTCAGTGGGCAACCCTGACGTAGCCCTGCCAGGATCGGGATCGGTTCAGTGGTTCCCTCGGCCGCCAGGACACAGGTGCTGTTATCGCTGTACAAATCGCCGATCACCCCCCTAAACACGGAGCCGGCACCAGCACTACGCAGGGCGTCGAGCAAAGCCTGGTGCGGGACTGAATTAAACGCGTTGTTAAATTTCAACAGCGCTGCACACAGGTCGGGGCCTCCCGACCGGGCGATGTCGAGCCTGCGCTGAAAGATATAGTTAAGTTCGAACACGCCGT
This sequence comes from Rhipicephalus annulatus, assembly GCA_013436015.1. NCBI lineage: Eukaryota > Metazoa > Arthropoda > Arachnida > Ixodida > Ixodidae > Rhipicephalus > Rhipicephalus annulatus. The sequence continues at coordinate 64,608 of WOVY01006133.1, read as the reverse complement.
CGTCCGGAAGAAAGCCCTTCTGGCACTTCGAAAACACGGCGTGCTTGATCATCCAGGCCCGAAGCAGGCTGCAAAGCACTTGGCGTAGAGCTTCGTTGCCGTGCAGCCGAGGGCTATGGGCCGCCAGTTAGAAGGGACCTAGGGGTCTCCTCTCTGGAAAATGAGGACGGTGTGAGTGGTTCTCCAAGAGTCTGGCGTGCATATGTGGTGTAAACAGGCTTCGAAGAGCGTCGTCAGGAACCGTGCCTCGGGGTCGACCGTCCGCCGATGGTGGTAGGTCAAACGGTCTGTGCTGGAGGCAGTGCTCTCCGACTTGTGCAAACGCCCGAACACCTCTTCCGGTAAGAAGTTGGTCATGTCTACCTCGCTGGAGACGGATCTCTTGCCAGTAGAAGGGTAGAGTTGGCCTGTCGGGCCGACCACGTGCAGGCCCAATGGTCTTGCAGATCCTGCAGTGCAATGGCGCAAGTCTGAGGTGGTCCCTCCAGGATCAGTCGAACTGCACGCCGACGGTTGCGGCTGTACAGCCGCTGAATGTCGACCACGTTCGATGAGTCGGGCTGGCGGCGCTGACGACCAGGATGCACCGGCGGGAGACACACAGCCGCGACAGCCAAGGCGACGACCCACGTCCAAGCTTCCTCGCATTAGGTCCACGACTCGTCAGAGGGTGGGTCCCGCAACAAGGAGCGCAGCAGGCATGCCTGGTCCTCGAGGAGGTGCGTGTGGTTCGGTGGTATCTTGAGGGTCGCGTCATCAGACTCGGGCTGCTCGTGTACTTCGTCGGGTTCGTCGAGAACCGCCGAGGCCTCGTCCACGGACGCGGGTGGCGACAGGGAGGAGGCCGGAGACACCGGGATCCCAGGCAGAATGACAGGAGACGACCCGGCATCGAGCGGCGGCGAAGACACCGCGACGTGTTCGGAGAGCGCGTTGTGGTCATCATGGTTCTTTAGAAAGGCGGCATCGCCAACGGGCAAAGCCGCCAACGAGCCGCGCGAGTGGGATCCATGTCGATGGGTCCGGCGGGCAGCAGGACCGAACGGCAGCATGGCCGGGCGGCGAGCGATGACGGCGAAGCGGTCACGACGGTGACCGGAGCAGGATGACGTCGTCAGCAGGCGGTGACGACCGGTTCAGGCATGCAGCAGGTGACAGGCGAAGAGCCAAGCAAAGAAATGAGCGGTAGACTCTCACCAACCGCCGTTCAGCATCCAGAGGTTGCCACGACCAGTCAGAACATCTAAGGCCTCCAGGGTCAGCAGGTCCGCCACTCCAAACGTCCAGGACCGGGTCACCACCGGTCAGCAGCAGTAGGTCCCCCTCAGAAAGGGCAGGCACTGCCTGGAACGTCGCCTCGACCGTGGGCCAGCGGATCAAAGTGTTTCAGCATTTAAGCTGATGAGAACATAGTGGCTTTTTATTATGTTCAAAAGAATGCATGAAATGTCTTGAGTCTGCCGGACGACATAGTTGTTGTTTTGTACTCAGCGTCGGAATGGCCTGATGCAGTCCGGATACGGGTGGTAGCACCGAAGACACCAGGACATTGGATGGTGTGGACGTCACAGGAACCCCAGGAACAGCAGCGGGTGGACCAGGGCACCTCGCAGGCGCCAGGCAACGTCGCGACGTAGTAGGGCAGGTCTTGTCTGGGTCAGCGGTTGTCTAGAAGCGTCCATGTCCCACGTGCGCGTGGTAGATGGCGTGGGACGCTGCCACCACCTCACTCACGCAGAGTTTCTTCATGAGACGCGGGTAGCTGCGGGAGCACAGGCGCAGGAGGACGCAGTCGTTGGCTGGATTCCAAGCGCCGAGAGCCGCGACGATGATGCCGGCCACCGTAACTCTCAGATAGCGGCGACACAGGTAGTCGGCGACGGTCGGTAGTGTGCGAGCTTGTCGTTTTGTGTGTTGGTAAAGGCCTCCGGTGTGTTCTCGAACGGGCAAGCCACGTCTATCACCAGGGGCTCTTCCCCACAAACCAGGGCTAGTTCGGTACGCTATCCAGTGTCGCCGACTGGCCGGTTCTGGAACGTTACGGTGTAGTTGTGTACAACGGCCGTACAATGGCGCCAGACCACCGCGTTGTGCCGCGCCAAAGACATGGCACTATGCGTCATGCAGTGGCATAGCACGTGCGGCAGCGTCTCCCTCGCGTAGCTGCAGACCCTGCAGCGCTGGTCTCGGTCAGGTGGTGCCCACATAACGGCGCCATTCAGGGGTAGCAGGTTGTGGCGCGCCCGGTGGATAAACCGCCAGTCGTCGAAGTGAGTGAATGCTTCCGTGATGATAAAGTTGGAGCTCGCATGATCCACCGAGACGCAGGCCATCACCTTCCCCGGGTTTGGTTGGTCGCGAAGGGCGTTGTCCCGGGCGTAGGCCAGCACATCACGTAGCGTCCGCATTACCCGGTTTCGTTGTGTGGGCGGAAGCGTTGCGTCGCCGCAGGTGATGGTGACGTGGTCAGGCCGCAGCGACCACGAAACTTGTAACCGTCGGGACGCCTTACGGGCCTCGGTTCACACGCTGCGCAGCTGGGTAGCGGGCAGTAAGTGGACTACCTGTATATTGGTGTTCTTGAGCTCATTGGTGGACTTAGCCTTCATTCAGCTCCCGGCTGTGATAATATTAGTAACAAGTTCTTGAAAAACACTTCGGCCTACGCTGCGTTAATCTTAACTAAACTTTTTCAACAGTCTCTTGATCAGTCCATTCTTCCAAATGAGTGGAAAATTGGGAAGGTCATTCCAATTCACAAGTCTGGAAGCAAGACATCTCCACTTAACTATCGCCCCATTTCCTTAACCAGCACATGTTGTAAAATGTTTGAGCATATTATTTTCACTAACCTTGTCGGTTTTCTAGAATCCAACTCTTTTTTCTGTTCAGCACAACACGGTTTTAGAAAACATTACTCATGTGAAACTCAGCTAATAACCTTTACTCATGCGCTACATCAAGTACTAGATCGATCATCGATCATTGACTGCATATTTTTAGATTTTTCTAAGGCATTCGACAAGGTTTGTCATAAATTGCTACTGCTTAAACTAAACACGCTTAATATTGGTATTAATTTACTGAAATGGATTGAGTGCTTCCTTTTAAACCGCTCACAATTTGTTTCTTTTAATGGCTTTAACTCAGAGTTTACAGATGTCTATTCGGGAGTTCCTCAAGGTTCAGTCCTTGGGCCTTTATTATTCCTAATTTATATTAATGATCTTCCTTCCGTTGTTACCTCTAATATTCTCCTATTTGCGGATGACTGTGTTGTTTTTAGAGAGATAACGAACTCTAATGATGTTGCCTCACTTCAGTCTGATCTTGGCGCAATCGCAAACTGGTGCAGTGAATGGCTAATGCAACTAAATATTAATAAATGTAAAGTCATGCGTGTTTCCAGAAAATCTTCCCGTCCACCACCATACCACATTGATAACATTCATTTAGAATCAGTAACTTCATATAAATACCTCGGTGTTTACATTACTGCAAACCTAAACTGGTCTGCTCATATCGAGCACTTAATTAACAAAGCTAACCGCATGTTAGGCTATCTTCGTCGAATTTTTTATCACGTTCCTTCCTCCTTGAAACTCCTGCTCTATAAAACACTAATCCGATCGAAATAAGAGTATGCTACATCGGTGTGGGATCCCACCCATATCAACTTAATTACTGCTCTAGAGATGGTTCAGAACAACTCTGTACGTTTCATTCGCGCTAATTACAGTCGCACCGCCAGCATAACTTCTATGAAATCAGACCTTTCCCTCCCATCATTATCACTGCGCAGAAAAGTGTCACGCATTGCCTTGTTTCATAAAATGTATCATCATCCTGATCTGCGCGATTGACTCATCCCTCAACCATCTTATGTATCCCATCGCACTGATCATCGTCACAAAGTTGGATTCGCTTCATGTAATACTGAGTACTTTTATCAATCATTTCTACCACGAACCTCTCGCGATTGGAATGGCCTTCCCGCTGACATTGTAAACATTAATAACTGTAAACATTTTCGCAATTCTGTAGCTAATATTGTATACTCAGGCTCTTTCTAACTTATAGTGCGTCTCTATTGTACTTGCATATTTTGTTCCTTTTATTTTGTTACCTTTTTGTGCTTTTACCACTCCCCCTCTGTAATGCCTCTGGCCCTGAGGGGTATAATAAAATGAAAATGAAATGAAAAATATTGCCTGAGAAGTACGTCTCCAGCTCGGACTGGGGTGACCTCCCATCCGAGACGAGTGGAGGCGATCTCATATGCGTCAGACAGGGAGAGTTCCCGTGGTGACTGGTCCGGAGTCGTGAGGAGCTTAAAAGCGGAGTCGATACGGCAGATGTCGTACAACTCCGGTGCACCGGGATCGCTATAGCTCCTCCGGAAGCACTCTCATAGACATAGTTAGTTGAGGCGTTCACCGGCAGGTAGAGAGTTCGCTTGACCATGGGCCTCATGGCGAGGTCAAAGCGGTGCCAGTCAGATTTTGTTAAGGCGCGCACCTCATGAAGAAGTTCAGGGCGCGGAACACGAATGTCTTGAGGGCGTCAATACGCTGCCAGGGAGCTAGTAGGGAGGAGAAAATAGCCGTGGCGTTGCGAATGGCGTCGTCAATGACATTGGTCCTCACTCGATGTGGAAGGCGGAAACCGACCGGGCGTCCGCGGTAGCGGAGCGGCTCGGAGTCGCTCAAAGCTGCGACCGGGACGCTGGAGACCCGGAAGCCGGTTGGCCGCATTCCGACGGGGGTGACGCCGCCTTGGAGCAGGGTCGTACACTTGCTCGGGTTAAGAGATAGCCCGAGTGGTGTTGCCAGTGTCTCGACCATGTCAATGCGTTGTTGGAGGAGGGCAGGACAGCCGGCCAGGCACGTCAGGTAGTCGGCATAGGCGAAGATGTTGTGGTCGTGGCCTGTGCCTTTGACGCCTCGAACGACCGGGTCTATAACCAGGTTGAAGAGCAACCCGCTGAGCGGGCAGACCTAGCATCGACCCGAAAGGATGATGACCATTTCTGTTGGGCCCTCTGCAGCAACGATGACTGTCTGGTTGTTTTCGTAAAGGACCTCGATGAGGGCGGTGAAGGTCTCTCCAGCACCTTAGCACGGAGGGCGTCCAAGAGGGCCTGGTGAGATATGGACCCGTAGGCGTTTGCGAAGTCCAAAAGGGCTGCACAAAACTCCATGCCACCAGCTCTGGCTGCGTTCATGCGGTGCTGGAAGTCGTAGTTAAGTTCGAAGACGCCGTCATACGGGAGGAAGCCTTTTTGGCACTTGGACAAGACCTGGTGATCCATTATCCAGGCTTGCAGGCTTGACGCAAGGCACTTGGCGTAAAGCTTGGGGCAGTACAGCCGAGTGCGATCGGGCGCCAGTCGCCCGGGACAGAGGGATCACCTTTCTTGCAAATCAGGACCGTATGCGACGTTCGCTATGAGTCCGGGGTGCGACGGTGGTGAACGCAGGCATTGAACAGGGCAGACAGAAAGTGGGCCTCCGCGTCGACGGACCTCCAGTGGTGGTAGGTCAGTCTGTCGGGACCGGAAGCCGTGTTCTCCGACTTCCGGAGCAGGAGGAGAAGCTCGTGTGCCCAGAAGGACGCCGTGTTGACTGGAACGGGAGCCGCCGGTCGTTGGAAAAGCGCTGACGTGTCCGCCGTGCGAGGTGACCAGGCGGAAGCCAAATGGTCCTGGATGTCACGTATGGGAATTGTACAGGATCGTGTGGATCCCTCCATGATCAGGCGCACGGCACGTCGGCGGTTCCTACAGTAGAGACGCTGGATTGCGTCACGTTGTCTGGATTGATGTCTCGAGCAGGGCGTCCTAGTGTTAACGATGGGAGGCGGACAGCCTCCGTGGCCAGAGCAACAGCCTGACACCACGCCTGCTCAAACGTCGCCCAGGAAACTGGTGTGCGGACTAATCAGAGCGTGGCTCTCCAGACGCGGACCTGCTCTGCAAGCAGCATGGTGTTGTCCGGTGGCATGTCCATGGTTGGTGCTTCGACAAGTTTGTTGTGTGCACCGTCATCGGGATCATCCGCACCAGTGTCCTCCAGCTACTCGGGAAAGGGAAGGGGATGAGGAAGAGCGGGATCTGGCTTACAAAGGACGGTGGTCGACCACGGGGCCAGCAGCTGGGACACTCTGTTCGTCCACCGGCTCGCTGGCCGATGCGTCGTCGGAGTCGTCGGTACCGGGGACGTTGGCAAGCTACGTGGACATCCCTGAGGAAGCCCTAGAAGCAGACGACGTGGAGCCGGGACCGGTTTGACAACGAGAAGACGAGCCGGGCACAGATCAGACCTCGACAGTCGTAGACTGGGGACCAGGACCTGGTGGCACTGACGGTGACGTTTCGGGAACCGAAGGCGACTGCTGAGGCGTCAAAGAACCGGAGCCGGTAGTAGCTGAAGAATGGCCCGGTATGGTAGACGCCCTGGAACTTGACACTGATGATGAACCGGAAGTCGAAGTGCTGAAGACCAACCCGGTGCTCGAGGATGGCGTCGATGTGGAAGACTTGCCTCCATGACGTCTTCGAGAGCGGGAAACGGTGCCTCGGGTCTGTGGTTCTGGTGGAACTCGGGAAGCTGTACTCCAAGGAGCTGGACCGGGAGATGGTGGGGTCCCTGTACCAGAAAAACTGGAAGAAGTCGCCATGGGCTGCTGTCGGTTGCGAAGACGTACATAGGCGAAGGATTCCTCTTGCGCGTGCCGTGCCATGGTATGCCGCGTCAAGAAGCGCTCGCAGTTGTAGTAACTCGGGCAGTACCGGCATGGGTGGAAGCGCTCGTTTGTGGCAGGACCGGGGCAGTCGTGGTGAGCGGACAGTGAAGTCAACCGGGCATCACAGGCGACGCACCAGTAGAGACGTCTCGTTGGCCGAATTTCGTGCTTTCGCTCCGTGTAGGATCGCCACGAGGACAGTCGAAGTGAAACTGATGTGCGGGCTTGGCAGCCCCCGCAACCGGGATAAGAGCAACGCAGCATCCCGGACACCGACAGGTACACCGTCATGATGCCCTGGTGAACGACGGGTGGTCGAGAGCCAGAAAGGCCCGACGCTGCCGCAGAAACGCCAGTAGACGCTGGGGTGCCAGGACGAATCCGCTGGTCCGGTGGCGGCGCCGGGGTGCTCAACCGCGAAGAGGGAGCGGGACGCCGCCGACGGCGACTGGAACCCGAGGCGAGCGGCTTGAAGGACACGGTATGTGGCCGGTGGGGGTGGGAATGGATAGGCAGGGACTCCTCCAGGTGGCAGGACCTCGTGGACGGACGTCCGGGCAGGAAGACCTGGGCGACGACGACGACGGCGGCGAAGTGGTCACAATGACTGCGGTCCGTTGGTGTCACCAGCGGGCATTGGCGACCGGACCGGGAGCGGCAGGCAAGAAAAGGCTTGTAGACTCTCACCGCTCCCGGAGGGCGTCTTCTCCCGCTGGCTGGACTGGAACGCCTCGTCGGTAGATGTCCAGGTCCCCGTGGCTTGATGTCCAGGCTGGTAGGCTCAGACGACAACGGCGGTGAGGTGGTTACGAGGACCGGGGCCCGTGGACGTCGCAAGCAGGCATTGATGACCGGGCCGAGAGTGCCAGGCAAAAAAAGGTTTGTAGACTCGTACCACTCTCGGAGGACCTCTGCTCCCACTTGTAAGCCCGCCGCGTCGTAGATGGCCGGAGACCTTCGATTGTACAGCAGGGCCGAGGAACCGGGTGGACCCAGGTACAGCATTGCTCCGTGCAAGCAGGAGAAGGGGGACTTTCCAGGGCAGCTGAATCCCCGGGAGAGACCGATTCTCGTCTTTTGGCTATAAAATTTGAAAGTGCCAGAGCCACAAAGCGAAGGTTTATTAACCATTCACAAAGTGTAACGCACTTTCCGGGTTACAACCTATGCAACAAAAAACAGTTCAGCGCCGTTGACAATGCATGTACTTAGGCGTACACTTATACGTTAACAGTAACAGTTCATAAGCTTATGAACCATAAACTCAAGAAATTCGAAAAAATTACGAATCAAGCAAACATAATAAGAATGCGAAAAACAAGTCGTTTGCGAAAACAATTGCAAAAACAAGAGCAAAGGCAGGGTTTAAAAACCAATCGGAGAGTATACCTAGACTCTCCCGGTTGCATCATATTGTCACGTGCTACAAAAGCTCTTCAACTAGGAAGAACTGAGCCGGCAGGGAGACGCACCGAAAACTGGCAAGATGGCTGCTTCAATAATAAACAACTGGCCAGAGCACGCGCTGCGTTAGAACATCGTCTTCCATTCTCGCGGGCAGCCATGGCTTGCGCTCGCCGTAATTAGCGGTCAAGTGGCATTATTCCCCCTCCAAGAAAAAAAAAGCATCACTCTGATGCTTCCCGCAGGGGCGCCTGCGCAAGTAGGCGTTTGGTGTGTGGCGACACCACGGACCCGAGCTAACGGGGGAGTTTTACTCCCTCCCACGCCTAGCCGTGCGTGGCTTTGCCGTGTCCGGGGAAATGGGGATCCTGGGGGTGGAGCTGACGCTGGGTGCTTGGACCTTTAAGGCCCCCTGGCAGAGGCAACACACCTCTTTGGCCCCGGCTTCACGTAGACGGCACCCCTGGACTGACCCACCCAGGGGAAATCGGCAGTCGCCTTTTCCTATCTCTCTCTCCCTATATCTTCTTCTTTTGTTCTCACTTTACATTTTTCCTGTCTTCTCCTCACTTCATTTTACTTCCAATTTTTCCTGGCGGCAAGGGTTAACCTTGTGTGGCTAACCAAACTAGGGTAAACCATATTGGTTTATAGTAACTGCGTACTGCTGGCGTTGCGCAGGCATGCCCACATGCTCTGCCACGTCCCCTTGTTGGACTCCGTGGTGGGTGGTAGGCGCCGTTACCGAAAAATACACATTTTCCCATGGGATCCTCGACCCCCTCTCTAACTGATCGTGCCTCGAAAAGGGTACGCACCGATGCAACTTCACTACTTTGGTCGAAAAACAGAGAAACTTTCCCAAAATACCATGTCCTCCACTGCGAACAATCATCTACAAAAGCTAGAGCTATCTCACCATTCCTTGTGGTCAAGTGCTTGAGAGAAACCATTGGAACCGGTTATAGGGCCACGAAGATGGCAAGTGGAGATCTGCTTCTCGAATTAAAAGACAAGGAACAATACAATAAACTCTCGCACCTCGTAGCCTTTGGTAACATCCCCGTCTCTGTGAGTGCACACCGTACAATGAATACAGTGAAGGGCGTGGTATCGGATGAAGATTTGATGACACTGAGTGAAGAAGAGCTTCTTGATGGATGGAAGGACCAAGGTGTAATACATGTCCAGCGCATCATAATCAGACGCAACAACAACGAAATAGCAACAAAGCACTTAATACTCACCTTCAACTCAACCACTTTACCTGAGAATCTCGAAACTGGCTATATAAAACTCCATGTCCGACCCTTCATTCCGAACCCGAGGCGTTGCTTCAAATGCCAGCGATTTGGTCATGCATCACAGAGCTGCCGAGGGCAGCTGATCTGTGCTAAGTGTGGCACAACCGGCCACAGTGCTGATGAATGTAGTCATGACGAGGTCCTCTGTGCTAACTGCGAAGGTAGTCACCCCGCATACTCCAGAGCGTGCCCTGCTTGGAAAAAAGAAAAAGAAATAATAACTATAAAAGTAAAGGAAAATATCACATTCAAGGAAGCAAGACAACGGGTCTCACTAACATTTGCACTAAAAACACCTTTTGCCGAAGTGGTGCAACGAGGGGCGGCACCACAAAGGCCCTTGGCATTTGCCCGGACCACGCCTAGCGTGCCGAGGCCAATGCCACAAGCCCCTACGGCGGGAGCAGCTAGCGCTGCCCTGCCCACATTCAGCCAGTCCACACCAGCGACCTCGACAAGCTCTAACGGCAGCCAGGGCAATCACGAGGCCAAGGGGGCTTTATGGACCCCCAGCTCGGTGGGGACAAAGACTTCGTCGATCGAGGCGAAGTCTAAGCGACGCACAGATCGCTCTGTAGAGCGGGCGTCCAGTGCCTCGCAAGAGGCTATGGACACCAGTTCATGCCAAACGGCGCAGGGAGCGCCGAAGGAGCGGCGAGCTTCTCTCGACCGCCCCAAAAAAGACAGAACGCCGATTACAGGGCCTGACAAAGGCCCTGTAAAGTGAGCTAATCTCCATCTTTTCTGCACACAGCACTTTTGCCCTTTTTTTCACTATGGACAAAATCATACAATGGAACGTAAGAGGAATACTTAGAAATTTAGATGATGTCCAAGAACTTCTGAGTAAGTTTAACGCGAAAGTGCTATGTGTGCAAGAAACGCACTTAACTCCTAAGCACAAGGACTTCCTACGGCAATATATTATTTTCCGCAAAGACCGGGAGGATGCTGTCGTACCATCTGGCGGTGTAGCCATTATAGTCAATCGTAGTCATAGCATGCCAGCATTTGAAGCTCCAAACGGCCCTGGAGGCAGTGGCCATTCGAGCTGTACTTTTTAACAAACTCATTACCATATGTTCTGTGTACATACCACCGCATCATCAGCTACACAGACGTGATCTAGAATCATTATTAGATGAACTCCCAGAGCCGTTTCTGGTTCTAGGTGATTTTAATGCACACAATGTCCTGTGGGGCGATGCTAACTGTGATGCGCGAGGACGTCCCATTGAGCAGCTCCTTTTCTCTTCTAGTTTATGTCTTTTAAATATAAAGGAGCCTACGTATTTTAGCTTTGCAAACAACACGTACTCCTCCATAGATCTTAGCATTTCATCACCGTCCCTTTTACCTGTTTTTAAGTGGAAAGTTCTTAAAAACCCTTATGGTAGTGACCACTTCCCAATCATCCTGAGTGCGTCGAACAAAGAACAACTACCCCCGCAGGTTCCTCGATGGAAGATTGACTCAGCTGATTGGGAAGGGTATAGAACTCTTACACACATGACATGGACTGAGCTGTCTGCCCTGACCATAGATGACGCTGTCACGTATTTTACAGCTTTTATACTTGATGCCGCATCTAAATGTATTGCCAAAACGAGCGGCATGTCTTCTAAACGGCGAGTCCCATGGTGGAACGACGCATGCAGGAAAGCACGGACCACTCAGAACAAAGCTTGGGCGTTGCTACGCGATTCCCCTACAGCAGAAAACCTGGAAAATTTCAAGCGGGTCAAATCGCAGGCAAGGAGAACGCGTCGACAAGCTAGACGAGAGGGCTGGACAAACTTTATATCGAGTATCAACTCGTACACAGATGAGGGAAAAGTGTGGAATAAGGTCAAGAAAATTAAGGGCCAACAAACGTATTGCCTTCCACTAGTAAATAGCCTCGGGGAAAGCTTGGAGGATCAAGCCAACTTTCTTGGCACACATTTCGAACACATATCGAGCTCCTCACACTACTCCGAATCCTTTCAGAATTACAAGGCACGAATAGAAAAACAAAAGTTAGAAAGAAAATCCACAAGAAACGAGGCATACAATCAACCATTCTGCTTAGCAGAACTGCGAACAGCACTCAGCTGCTGTAATACATCTACCCCAGGTTCTGACAATGTAATGTACGCGATGCTGAAGGAACTACCCTCCGAAACTAAAGAAACCCTCCTCTGTCTTTACAATCGCATATGGTTTTCAGGTGTGATCCCCTCCTCCTGGAAGGAGGCTGTTATAATTCCAATTTTGAAGCAGGGAAAGGATCCCCCTACTGTATCAAGTTATAGACCCATAGCGTTAACAAGCTGCCTCTGCAAACTGTTTGAAAAAATGATTAATTGCCGCTTACTCCACTACTTAGAAACAAACAAATTGCTTGACCCATACCAGTGCGGCTTTAGAGAGGGCCGATCTACCACCGACCATCTTATACGTATCGAGGTACACATACGGGAGGCTTTTGTTCATAATCAGTTTTTTCTTATCTGTGTTCCTCGACATGGAGAAGGCTTACGATACCACGTGGAGGTTTGGAATATTGAGAGACCTCTCACACTTAGGTATATATGGTAATATGTTCGGTGTCATTGAAAGCTATCTGTCGGATCGTACCTTCCACGTTAGAGTGAGCAATGTTTTGTCCCGAACATTTGTACAGGAAACCGGAGTGCCACAGCGTGGGGTGCTCAGCTGTACGCTCTTTATAATAAAAATGAATTCTCTCCGTCTGTACATTCCACGTAATATTTTTTATTCAACATATGTCGATGATGTGCAGATAGGTTTTCAATCGTGTTCTCTTGGGATCTGTGAGCGACAGGTTCAGCTCGCCCTTAACAAGATATCAAAATGGGCTGATGAAAACGGGTTCGAACTGAACCCACAGAAAAGCACCTGTGTCCTTTTTTCTCGAAAAAGAGGCTTGCACCCTGAGCCTGAACTGGTCGTTAAGGGTGAGCGTCTACCCGTAAGCACAGAACATAAGTTCCTAGGTATAATTTTAGATGCGAAGTTAACCTTTGTACCGCACATAAAACATCTTAAAAATAAATGCTTGAAAACAATGAATATCCTGAAGGTGCTGTCACGAACAACGTGGGGCAGCGACAGAAAGTGCCTCATGAATCTGTATAGAAGCCTTATACGCTCACGTCTTGAGTATGGGGCAATAGTCTATCACTCTGCCACGCCAAGCGCTCTGAAAATGTTGGACCCTGTTCATCATCAAGGCATCCGCCTGTCCACGGGCGCCTTTAGAACAAGCCCAGTTGAAAGCCTTTATGTAGAGTTGGACGAGTGGTCACTCCATCTGCAGAAAACTTATTCTTCCTTCATGTATTTCCTTAAAGTAAATGCGAACAGTGAGCAACCTGCATGTTCCACCATCAACGACCTGTCCAGCTCTCAACTTTTTTACAATCGACCTGCAATGGCACGCCCTTTCTCGCTGCGTGTCAGAGACCTAGCTGAGGAAACGGATGTCCCACTGCTTGAATACCACCTCAGCCCCCCCCGCTCTGCGGCTCCCGCCATGGCAGTGGCAGGTTATAGACTGTGACACATCTTTCGTAGCTGTCACAAAGCATGCCTCCGCCATACACATTCGGATGTATTTCTTAAAGCTGCAACATTAATATGACTGTCCAGAATATTATACTGATGCATCCAAGTCCCATATTGGCGTGTCCTATGCGGCGGTCGGCCCATCCTTCTCGGATGCCGGCGTTCTGTCCACCAGCACAAGCATTTTTACAGCCGAGGCTTACGTGTTATTCGTAGCGGTTAAACACATCAAAAAATTGAATACGCCAAGGGTAGTTATATACACAGACTCCTTGAGTGTCGTAAAAGCGTTGAAAAATCTTAAAAAACACAGAAACCCTATAATCATATCCCTCTATTCGGTACTCTGCGCGGCCTATACTTCCAAGCAACATATCGTCGTGTGCTGGGTGCCAGGACATCGCGAGATTGAAGGAAATGTGTTGGCCGACCGGCTCGCCACGTCAATTAACGGAAGGTCCGCCAACTCTTCAGTTGCTGTCCCTATAATGGACCTAAAACCAAACATACGAAAAAAGCTCAGGGCTTACTGGCAGAAGTTATGGGATCAACAAACTCATAACAAGTTACACTTGATTAAACCATACCTCGGTAACTGGCCACCCATGTCGAAAACACGCCGCACAGAGGTCAGTCTCTGTCGGCTTAGAATAGGACACACACACAGCACGCACACACACCTTTTGTCTGGTGGTGACCCACCCAGCTGTCACAGATGTGGCCGTCCACTTACCGTACTTCACATACTCCTTGAATGCTCTGAGCTAGAGGCTTACAGGAAAAAACATTTTACACTAGCGTACAAGGAACACATACCCCTTCACCCAGCTATGTTTATTGGTCGCGAACCTCTTTTGAAGTATAATGCATTGAATGCATTCTTAAAAGAAGTAAATACATTTCATGTTATTTACTCAAGTGATCGGTAGCACGGCCTCCGAAAGGAGGCTGCTGCTGCGTATGCTACATCCAAAAGAGCACCTGTCTCCCGGCCCTTGGGACCAAGGGCGCTGGCGAGAAATCGGTGCTAATTATAACGCTCCTATTTTGTGACGTCATGGCAATTAAAGACCCATTTTCACCAGGCATGCTTCACTTCACTTTCATGATTTTAATAAATATATATGTCTTACGCATCTTTAGAGCGCAGAACTTTAGGCCCTTTTACAGCCATTTATCATAACCATTGCTCTCATCCCATATCATCTCCTGGCGCTCTTTGGCCATCAATGGCCCTTGCGCCATTAAACAACATATATCATCATCATCATCATATCACTCTGATGCTCGGAAAGTACAAAGGCAAAGTCGGGGCGACCCAACAGAAAATATGTGTATACACAAAAAACGCGATATGGTTCATGCGCAGTCGCACTACCGCGTGAAGTACGGCTTCAGGCACGCCACGTGGACAATCTCTGAGGAGTGCCTTCGCCGTCGTGGCGAGAACGCGCCGTCGGGGACTACCTCGCGGTTCACATCGCTCACGCGTCGCCAGACTTTGTATGGTCCGAAGTAGCGACTTAGCAGTTTTTCTGACAATCCCTGGCATCGAACTGGAGTCCACACCCAAACTTGATCGCCTCGAAAGGTATTCAACTTGTCGATGGCAAGCGTTGTAGCGGCATGCGTCTGTACTCTGCTAGTGCGTAATGTGCAGGCGCGCTAACTGGCATACTTCTTCGGCGTACTGTGTAAGCTGCACAGCATCAGGAGTGATCAACGCATTGCAATTGAGTGGAAGCATCGCATCCAGCATGGTCTGGACCTCACGTCCATAGACAAGGCGGAAAGGCGTAAATCGAGTAGTTTCCTGGACGGCAGTATTGTACGCGAACGTGACGTACGGTAGCACCTGGTCCCAGGTCTTATGCTTGATATCTACGTACATAGATAACATGCCAGCGATGGTCTTGTTGAGTCGCTCTGTCAAGCCGTTGCTCTGTGGATGATATGCCGTGGTCTTGCGATGGCTCCTGTAGCTGAGCTTGATTACGTCATGAATGAGCTGGGCCATGAATGCTGTTTCTCTGTCTGTGATTACGCACGATGGGGCGCCATGTCGAAGAACGATCTAGTCCATAACGAATTGGGTGACGCTGGAAGCAGCAGCGCGTTGTAGTGCCTTTGTTTCGGCGTACTTCGTCAAATAGTCGGTGGCTACTACGATCCACTTGTTGCCGGCAGATGATAGTGGAAAGGGCCCCAGTAAATTCATTCCTATTCGATCAAATGGCGCTCTGGGTGGTTCTATTGGTTGAAGAAGCCCTGCGGGCTTTAGTGGCGGGTATTCTCGGCGTTGACATTTCCGGCAGCCTTTCACGTATCGCTTAACTGATGCACAAAGCTTAGGCCAGTAGCATGCTTCTCAAACTCGAGCGAGAGTTCGAGAGGAACCTAAGTGACCAAATGTGGGCTCATTGTGGCAGACAAGAAGAATGTCGTCATGCATGTCAGTTGGCACGTCTAGAAAATAGGTTCTCTCATTGCGTTTGGAGTTTTTCTTATACAGGACCCCATCTCGCAGACAGAACGACTACAGACTTCTAGAAATACATCGATGTATGAACGAGTTGCGTCCTTCAAGGTTTTCGATAAGTGCGCGAATTTCATCGTCCGCATGCTGTCGCGTAATCAGATCTGTTGTAGTAAGGGCCCCAAAGAAACCATCGTCATCCTCAGTGTCGTGGCCACAAACTTCGACAGGTGCACGGGATAATGAATAAGCATCTTCGTGCTTGCGGCCCAATTTGTAAGCGATCTTGAAATCGTATTCCTGCAGACGAAGACTCCATCGTGCCAGTCGCCCACATGGGTTCCGCAGGTTGGCTAACCAGCACAAGGAATGATGGTCGGTCACTACCTTGAAGTGGCGTCCGTAAAGGTAAGGCCTAAATTTTATAGTGGCCCATACAACAGCGAGGCACTCTTTCTCTGACGTGGATTAGTTGACCTCGGCGCGGGAAAGAGTGCGGCTAGCGTAGGCTATCACTCGCTCTGTGCCCTGTTGTTGCTGTACGATGACAGCACCAAGACCCACGTTGCTGGCGTCAGTATGCATTAAAGTATCAGCGTCTTGGTCAAAGGAAGCGAAGACTGGTGGTGTCTGCAAACACTCCTGTAGTTCATAGAAAGCTGCATCCTGTTCTTCCTCTCAGACGAATGGAAAATCTTCACAAGTGAGTCGAGTGAGTGGTTCAGCAATCCTAAAAAATTAGCTATAAAGCGGCGGTAGTATGCGCAGAGCCCTAGAAAGCGACGCACTGCCTTCTTATCACCTGGAACAGGAAACGAGGCCACGGCAGTACTTTTGTCAGGGTCTGGTCGAATACCATCCGCACTGACAACATGGCCGAGAAACTTAAGTTCCTTGTAACCAAAATGACATTTTTCTGGCTTCAGTGTCAGGTTAGCCGAGCGCAGGGCTTTCAGCACATTCTGCAGACGCTTCAGGTGCTCCGCAAAGGTGGCAGAAAACACGACAACATCATCGAGGTTAACTAAGCACGTGTGCCACTTTAGACCGGTTAGAACAGTGTCCATCATTCTCTGGAATGTCGCAGGAACAGAACAGAGGCCGAAGGGAAGCACTTTTATTTCATATAGGCCATCTGGTGTAACGAAGGCGGTGTTTTCACAATCTCGTTCATCAAATTCGATCTGCCAGTAGCCACGTTTCAAGTCTATGGATGAAAAATACTTGGCCTACCGCAGTATGTCGAGAGAATCGTCGATGCGAGGCAGCGGATAGACGTCTTTTTTAGTCACGCTGTTAGGTTTCCTGTAATCCACGCAGAAGCGCAGTGATCCATCTTTTTTCTTCACGAGCACGACCGGATATGACCAGGCACTTTTCGAAAGTTGGATACTGTCATCTTGCAACATCTCTTTGACATAAGTATTTGTAACGTCACGTTTCTTTGACGAAACGTGGTAAGGGTGTTGTTTTATGGGCGAGGCGTCGGTATACGTAATTATTCGATGTTTGGCGATCAGTGTCTGACGAACCTTCGAGGTGGACGCGAAGCACTCTTTAAATTGATATAGCAGTTCACGTAGCTCGGCCTGTTGTTGTTCCGAAAGGGTCGAGTTGACGTGGACTTTTCAAAGTAGTGAAGTCACGTCGCTTGGTGTCGATCGAAGCCCGTCATTGTCTGATGTAGATGCGAAGCATTCAGAAACGTCTGCGATAGGGTAGGCGAAAGCGATGGCGGTGTCAAGAAACAGGTGCCGGTACTCGTTACTGACATTAGTCACAAGAAGGGCAGAGTGTCCGTCATAAAGCGTGACGAGGCTGCGTGCAGCGCAGATACCTTGCGCGAACAAAAGCGTCAAGTTGCCTTCGGCGACAACCTCACCATCCCGTAAGTTGTCAGACACCACATCAACTAGGACGCTTGAACGCGGAGGCACTGTGATGCTGTCGGCAGAAATGCGAAGCGTGCTGTCACGCATCTCATCAGGTTTGTCGGAGGATCCAGCTGTGGAAAACGTCATGGTACGCTCTCGTAGATTGATTATGGCACCGTACTCCCGCAAAAAGTCGACTCTGAGGATTAAGTCTCGCGAACAGTCACGAAGTACGAGGCAGCTGGCGAGAAACGTACGTCCCCGAATGCTCACTCTGATAGTGCTCATGCCGATTGGGGTGACTACGTGCCCGCCGGCAGTACTAATTTGTGCTTCGTACCAAGGCGTTACAACTTTCTTTATGTGCACTGCTAGTTTCCCGCTTATATCGAGTAGTCCGCACCTGTGTCTAATAACGCACTAACGTCGTGGTGACCGTCGACTACCACATGTATAACCAGAGAAAATCTGCTTCTGGCTTTCGTCGCTGTGGTCGGGGAATCGCTCCGTGTCCGTGCTTGCGTCGGTTTGAGGCAACGTTTGCATCGAGTGTCAGTGGCCTCGCTCCCGAAGGTCGCTGTCGTTAGTTTTCCCGCCTATGGCTTGGCGAGCGTGCCGGCACCGCTCCTGGGAGGCTCCGAAAATTTGGAGACGTTCGCCTTGGGGATGGGGACCGCGACTGCCACCGCAATGGCATGCGCTGCTGTGAGAGATAATGTTGAATAGCTCTCGGTCTTTCGCCCGATCTCGGCCGTGGTGCGTCGACGGCAAAACCATGTAGTCCGAGGCGACGGTAGGAACATTCCCGGTACACATGTCCAGCTTCACCACAGTGGTAACACAGTGGCCGTCTGTCTGGTGTGCGCCATACGTCGGATTTTCCGGGAAGCGGCTTTCGACTTTCTAAGTGCTGAATTGGATGCAGCGAAGGAAGTGCATCCTGATGCATACAAATAAATAAGTGCGGTGAAGCAGGAATATATCGGCACACTAGCTTCTGCGTATGGTGCACGATGTGGCTCCGGCGGGATAGGCGGGACATAGCTGGAAGGCGGAACTTGGATAGCCTGTCGTACTTCGTTTCTGACAAGGCTGCAAATAGACTCTGCAGTAGGTTGGGACGGGCACTGCATCTTTTGTAGTTCGTCGCACACCATCGATCGAATGAGATCACAAAGAGACTCGATGTTGATGTTGTCTGCCGCACCTCAGATCTGACCTATTGACGAAGCGGCAATCACTTGCTGGTCGTACACAGTAGAGCGCAGCTGCAGCACTTACTCCGTGGTTGTGGCTTCGGTCGAAAATTCCGCCATGGTCTTTGGGGGACAGCGAACGAGGCCTGCGAAACGCTGCTCCTTCACTCCTCGCACTAAATGACGGACCTTCTTTTCTTCTGCCATGTCGGGGTCAGCTCGACGAAAGAGGCTCGTCATGTCTTCAACGGACATCATGAAGTTTTCATTCGGTATTTGGAGGCGCGACTGAATCGCTCGCTCGGCTCGTTCTCGGCGATCGGGATTAGCCCAACTTTCCAGCAGGTATCGAAGAAAGACGCTCCACGAGGGAAAAGGCTCACGGTTTTCGTACCAAGTACGAGCGCCGTCCTCCAAGCTGAAATACTCGTTCCTCATTGTGTCGAAGTTGGTCCAACCATTGTAATCCGAAACCCGTTCGAACAGGACCAGCCAGTCTTTGACATCCTCCAAGACGGAACCGTGGAACACCTTCGGCACACGTGGCTTCCACAGCGTATGATGCTCGGTCGCACCGCTTTCTTGTGCGTTGGAGGCTGCAGTACCTTCCATAGCATTCGGGGGTGTGACAGACGTCATCTCGGGAAGAGGTCCACGCTAAGGAGGTAGTCCTCGGAGTCTTCGGCTTGAGCAGTGGACAGGTGTTGTCACTGCAGGTACAGGGCTACCTGGAGGCGTTTGGAACATAGGCGGGTGGTTACCCAGCAGCTCCACCAGTTGTCGCGTGCTACAAAAGGTCTTCAACTAGAAAGAACTGAGCCGGCAGAAAGACGCACCAAAAACTGGCAAGATGGCTGCTTTAATAATAAATAACTGGCCAGAGCACGCGCTGCCCCAGAACATTGCCTTCCACTCTCGCGGGCAGCCGTTAGCTTGCGCGCGCAGTAACTAGCGGCCAAGTGGCAATATGTAATAAGTAACAGTTTTTCACCCTTCTTTGAAAAGAGCATGCACGTAGGCGAAAACTTACGCTTTACCACTAACAATTCATAGGCCTATAAAAGATACACTCAAGAACTTGTGGAAGCTCACGACTCTAAAACCATACAAATTCACATCGTGTACATGAAATTACAACAACGTTGAGCGCCCTCCCTGCTTGCTCCATTCCAGAAAAGCACGGGAGGGGGGTCCGTAAGGTAATATTTGTTGTAGCTGGCGAGCAAGGCGACGCTAGACTCAGTTAGTGGCGAAGGTTTAATGTGATAAGCAAGCGGCTCGCATGCCAATATCAGTACAGGCACATGACGTAGCCTGTGACGTCAGTACGGCGCTTCATACGTTGGCTACTACATCTCTTCCCCCTTCAGTTAGCAGCATAGCCAAAACGTTCGGGAGGCTTTCGAATTCTTGTGCTTCGTCGCAATTCAGGTGGCGCGACGTTTTCTTGGGAGCTGGCGTCAGGCGCCTGCTGTGATGGCAGTTCCGTCACGCTGGCTCGGTCAGGTGGCGGAAGTCGTTGCTCTGGTGCAGGCCCGTCCGGCGGCGATGCGGTGTCGCTGTCGCTTTGTGACGGAGTGGGACCCGGCTGTGCCATGCGGGTTCGCTCAGGAATCCACACGCTTCTGGGAAGAGGAGCAAGGCATGTGTTAGGAACAATATCGTCCGCATGCAGAAAGTGCTCGTGGTCTTCGATTCGGACTATGTATGTTCCTTTGCTAACTCGTCGCATAAGTGTTCCTTCCAACCAACGTGGATCACTCGGTCGGTTTCCTCGCACACGAACGTTGTCGCTAACCTCGAACTCCCTCCCTGAAGTATGGGTTTCCTGACCCTGTCTTCGAGCTATATTTGCTTCGGCACGTTTCGCTAGCTCCGGATGCAAGATACTCAGCCTCGTGCGTGGCCCCCATGAGAGAAACAGTTCGACTGGCGTCTTACCGGTCGTCGAACACGGTGTGTTTTGGTAGGTGAACAGGAACTGGTCTACCCGATGTTGCATCGTCCGAGTCATTCCCGTGTTCTGCTCGTCCCGTAGCTGTTTGATGAAGCTTCGCTTGACGGTCTGGACAAGCCTCTCCACCGTGCCATTTGAAGCTGGGTGGTAAGGTGGTGTCTTGGTGTGCTGCACTGCATTGGAGTCGAGAAAATTTGTGAATTCAGCAGAGACAAATTGCGGCCCATTGTCAGTCACAATTCTCTCGGGAAACCCAAGTGCAGCAAAAACAGTGCGGAGTTTTTCAACTGTCGCCTGTGCTGTAGTGGATTTCATGTGCAGAACATCCACCCACTTGAAGTGCGCATCGACAAGCACTAAAAACCAGTCGTTCTTGTAGTAGGCAAAATCCAGGTCAACTCACTGCCACCTGCGGGTTCGCCATCCCCACGATAACATCGGCACGTGGGGCGCCGAGTTCTGCGTTAGTTGGCAAGTTGAACAACCTCTTACAGTTTATTCAATGTGGTCGCACAACTTCGGTCACCACACATGGCTTCTTGATAGCATTTTCATGCGAGTGATGCGTGGATGCCCTTCATGCAAAAGCGATAAGACTTCATATTGTACCGCTTCAGGTATAACAACCCGAGTTCCCCATGTTATGCAACCACAGTCTACCGACAGTTCGTCTTTCCGCGAGAAGAATGGGGCTACGTTGTCTTCTAGCACGTACGATGGCCATCCATTCAAAGCATACATTAGCACCTTAGACAAAACTGGGTCTTTTTCGGTTTCGTCACTGATCCTTTTCGCAGATAGTGGTACGGCTTCTACTGGTGGAAAGAAGTGAACGTAGTCGCTTTCGTTGGTGTCGTTCGGAAGCGGTAATCGCGATAACGCGTCCGCGTTTGCTACTTGGGCTTCCTTTCTGTACACCCATTTGTAGCGATATGCAGCTAGCACTAGCATCCAGCGCTGCATGCGTGCTGCTGCCATTTGCTGAATTGGCTTTGTTTGCCCCAGTAGTCCCTCCAGGGGAGGGTTATCGGAATAAATGGTGAAATCACGGCCGTAAAGATACTTGTGAAACCGTTTGATTCCGAAAATCGCAGCCAACGCTTCCTTTTCTATGTGTGCTTATCCACTTTTGGCCTTGCTCAAGGTGCGTGACGCATAAGCTATCGGCCACTCTTCCCCGTTCACGACATGAAACAACACTGCGCCAACCCCGTAAGGAGAGGTGTCGCAGACTAATCCAAGAGGCTTCTTTGGGTCATAGAATGTTAGCACGCTCGCTTGCGTAAGGAGGCTCTTACTCTCACGAAGGCTTTTTCTTCTTTTACGGACCAAGCCCACTTCTTATCCTTCTGAAGCAGTGCATACAAAGGCTTTAGCCTCGAAGACATGTTTGGCATGAACTTGGAGCAAAAAGTTATCATGCCGAGGTACGCTTTAAGCTCACTGATGTTCTTAGGTGTGGGTGCTTTCCTTATGGCTTCAACCTTCTCGACGCATGGGTGCACACCATTTTCGTCAATGATATGACCAAGATATTTGACAGAATTAAAAAAACATGCATTTTTCCTTTCTCACTTTTACGCCGTTGTCCTTGAAAACCTGCAGGACTGCTTCCCTCGGGCCAGGCATTCGGTATGCGATGCTCCCGTGATGAGGACGTTGTCGAGGTAGTATACCACTCCCGGTAGTCTTTTAAACAGCTCGTTCATGATTGCCTGGAAAACTGCAGGTGCACTTGAGATTCCGTACGGCATTCGAACATACTGGAAAACCCCATGTGAGAGTTTATAGTCAGCAATGGTCGCGAGTCAGGGTGCACCTCGATTCGCTGATATGCCGTCGAAAGGTCCAGAACGGTGAAAACCTTGCCCCCAGCCAGTGTCGTGAACAAATCCTCCACCACGGACAGTGGGTAATGGTCGGTCTTCGCACAAGGATTCACCGTCAATTTATATTCTCCACACAACCGTACTGTGCCGTCTGGCTTGTGAACAGCTACCAGCGGCGTGGCTCAGTCGCTGCGGGTATGGGCACCAGTACGCCCTTTTTTTGCAAGTTGCCTAGCTCATGCTCGACAGGTTCACGAATGGCATACGGCACAGACCGCACCTTGCAAAAGACTGGCATGCTTCCTTCCTTAAGCAGCAGTTTTGCTTGGTAACCCTTTATCAACCTTAAACCTGGTGCAAAAACGCTGGCATACCTTGATAGGATGCTGTCGACAGACGGTTGTGCGTGCACCTCGTGAATGCTGTTTATGTCCATTCCGAGGTTCGCAATCCAGTCGCGGCCTAGAAGTGCTGGCTTCTCTCCTGGTACCACGATAATTGGCAGGACATTCCGCTGTTCCTTATAATCGTCCAAGACCTCCGCTTGGCCTTTCACTTGTAGCGTCGCTCCGCCGTGAGTCTTGAGCTTCATCTCGCACTTTGCAAGCTGCGGCGGCTGCTTCAGCTGCCGGTAAACGCATTCCGGAACGAGTAATACGGCTGCGCCCGCATCTATTTCCATCTTCACAAGCTGGCCGGCTATCTGTACTTCAAATTGATTGATTGATTTGTGGGGTTTATCGTCCCAAAACCACCATTTGATTATGAGAGACGCCGTAGTGGAGGACTCCGGAAATTTCGACCACCTGGGGTTCTTTAACGTGCACCCAAATCTGAGTACATGGGCCTACAACATTTCCTCCTCCATCGGAAATGCAGCCGCCGCAGTACTTCAAATTCATATGGTTGTTCTGTGCCCACCAGATACACACCATGCAGCAGCAGCTCTGTGCTTCCGCTCGCTTCGTCACTCACGTTGTGGACGGTGCCAGGCGCCGGTTGCTTGCATCTGCACATGCGCGCCAAATGTCCCACGCGCTTGCAAAAATGGCATTTGAATTTACAATAACGGCAGCAACGGGCGTCATGCTCTTGACCGCATCAATAGCAGCTTTGCATTGAACTGTTATTCGGCTTGCTGGCAAACTCCGGTTCCTTCCCCGTCTTCTTCAGAGCGTGAATGTCGGCATCTGTATTCGCAGTTGGTCGGATTCCCCTCGACTCCCGCTCCGCTAACTCAACGCTGTTAGCAAACACTCAGGCCGATTCGAACGTCAGTTCCTTCCTCTTCGTAAACCCGTCTGAATGACGAAATTCCGTAACCCAGAGACGAACCGGTCCCGTAAAGCGTCGTCGAGAAACGTACCGTAGTTGCACATGGCTGCCTTGTGCTTCAGCGTGACTGCAAATGCCGCGACGGACTCCCCTTCTCCTTGGTACCTCCAGTTGAATTTGAAACGCTCCGCAATGACTTGACTTGAAGGCTGGTAGTGGCCACTCAGCACTTTCACCAAGTCCTCGAACGTCTTCTCTTCAGGTTTTGCAGGTAGAAGAAGGTCCTTGAGCGTCTTGTACGCTTTCTTTTCTATGGCAGAGATGAAGGCTGACTTTTTAAGTTCTTCGCCTTGTACGCCGGCTACTTTGCAATAGTGCCCAAACTGTTCTACATACGATGTGAAATCTTCGTCTCCTTTTTCTATGAAGGCGTAAAATTCCCACATCTTCGCCATACCTTGCCTTTCGCCTTCCAGCTGTCGTTGCTCACAGGATCCGCCCCCATCGTTCGGTGCAGCCTATACCATCCTCGTCGCCATCTGTTGTGGCCGGCGAGCAAGGCGACGCTGGACTCAGTTGGTGGCAAAGGTTTAATGTGATAAGCAAGTGGCTCGCATGCCAACATAAGTACAGGCACATGATGTAGCCTGTGACATCAGTACGGTGCGTCATACGTTGGCTACTACAATATTGGTTGGACGAAATGCCCTATTCTAATAAAGATGAATCGCGTGTACCATCAGCGCACGAAGCTCTCTTCGCCGCCTGCCTCTAATTGCTCAGCTAGGTATTTCCAGATCAGTAGCCTAATTTTGCGCATGGTGGGATACGCCGCTCGAACCGGAGCACTCCTTGCTTCTGCCAGGCTCCTTCGCTTCCATATCGCGAACATTGTACACACCATGACTAACTTGGTGAAGGTCCCTTTATTCCTGTGGTGCAAGGGCGGTGGCTTAATTTTGAATTCTTTGCGAACGATTCGCCAAACCGACTTTACCGCCACGCAGTGAAACAGAGCGTGCGCTTAAGTTTCCGTGACGCGGCAATTGGGACAGCGAGCATTCGGCGTAATCTCCAGCCTATGCAGCCGTTTCCTGGTTGGTAAAATATTCCATTTCCGCTTCCATTCGAAATCGTGACTCTTTTGGGGAGTCTGTGGTTTGGCTTGCTGCCAGCCAGCTTCAATGAGAATATACGGTGCCTTTCCTCATCCAACAACTGGCCCAACGTGATTCTTTCGACAATGCGGGCAGGCGGGTCTTTCTCCACATCGCACTCCAGGATTTCTTTGTCAAGTATTTTCTTTGTATTAGCCGCCGTCTTGTAAAAGGAAGAGGGGTTTTCCGCCCGAGGTCCTGCGTGCTTTCCCGCCTCCAAGAAGCCCGTGCTGTTGCCGACAAAATACATGAGCAGGCTCCCACCTATGTAATCACCTGTTTGGTTTAGTAGTCGGACCTTCTTCAGCGCCAATATCCGACATGTAGTCATAACATGTGGAAGGCCGAGGCCCCCGCACTCCTTAGGAAGCTGCAGTAAATTCCTTTCCAAAGGTGCAGGCTTTCCCTCCCACAGGAAACTATTTAAAAGCTTGTTGACCTGGCAGACCACTCGGTTTGGTATAAAACCAATCCTGCTTGCATAATTAGCAAACGCGCATACCACCGTTCAGGCCACCAAAGCCTTCTCAGGTAAAGAGAGACTGAGGAGTTGGGCTCGTGAAACAGCTTGAGTTGCCCTTCCGATCGCCTTCTCCCATGTTGTAGGCGCCAATCCCTCACATGAGAAGTAGACCCCAAGAACTTTAACAGCTTCGACTCTCGGTACGTCCCCAATAGCGTCGACCGGAAAAGAGCCAAACAGGAGCGCCTTACTTTTAGACTTATTCAGCGCCGCTCCGGACACCTCTGCGTACTCCGCGAACGTGACGTCAAACGCCTGCAGATTCACTGAGTTTAGAACGAAAACACAAAGGTCATCTGCATAAGCCAGCACCTAGACCTCATCGCGTCCTGTCAGTGGGAGGCCCCGCATGATTTCGTGCTTTGCTAGACTTGTGATTAGTGGTTTGACAGATATCCCGAAGAGTGTTGGTCCGAGTGGGCAACCTTGTCGTATGCCTTTTTGGAAGTTGAAAGGTGCGGTCATCATGCCGTTGACTACTACTCTACTCACTAAGTCTTTGAATAAGAGCCCGAGTAAAGCCACGAAATTGGATGGAAACCCAAACTCTTCCAGGACGCTAAGCAGGTAGAGATGATTCACCTGTTCAAATGCCCTGGACTGGTCCAAGGACAGGAATGTTCCACTGAGTTCCCTACTAGAAGCGTACTCGAAAGCGTCCATTATAACTGTCAAGTTTGAGAAAATATAGCGGCCGGGGACCACACACGTCTGGTTTGGGCTACAATCGACGGTAGGTAGACCTTCATGCGAGAGTTGATGATCGTCACCATGAACTTGTAGTCTGTGTTTAATAAGGTGATGGGGCGCCATGATGAAGGGTTAGTCTGCGGTGCGCCATCCTTAAGCAGGAGTGTAATCCGTCTTTCAGAGAAAGACCTGGGTTTTGCGTGCTCTCGTAGTATCAGGTTACCGAGATTCAAGAAAGCGACTCCAATGACGTCGAGCAAAATAGTGTAGAAGGTTGTCGGTAGGCCGTCGCCTCCAGGGGCCGTGTGTTGACTCATGCTTTGGATAGCACTGTAAAGCTCGTCCTCCGTTACTTCACTACAAATGTGCGCTAGCTTTTCCTCTCCGACACGCCCGAGGTTGCGACAAAGGGTCTTGACGGCCTCGCGATTAATGTCTGTCTTTGTTCGGTTCTCGCATTCAAATTGTTGCTTGAAACGATTGCGCAGAGTAGCTTCGATTTCCGCAGGATCTTCCGTGGTAGTTCCGTCCGAGTGTGTTATCGCTTGTATTTTAGTTAATCCATTGCCATTGATATGGCGCAAATCCTCTGTCGCGAGCGGCGTTTCTTGTTCCGCCGACTTGTCTGGTCGCCGTGCCTTTTTTTGAGTAGTAATTTATGTTTTTTCCACAAAGTGTCGAGATATTCGTTGGTGCACGATGTGAGTGCGTCTTCTTTTAGAAATATTTGTATTCTACAGAGTACCTCGTTTATTTCGGCTGTCAATCGCCTTTCCCTTGCTCTTCCCTCTTCCTGTAAGATATTTTTGCAGGCCTTTTAAAGTATCTCATTCTTCAGGGCTTTGTGGGATACAAGCCACTGTTGGTCGAAGTTTTTCCCATATTACCTCTACACTTGTTGGTCACCCAAAATGGCCGGGTTCAGCCTCCAATTCTCGTTTTGCGTGCGCGATACTGCGTTCCCGTTGATGGTCACACCTACCGGCGAATGGTCAGATTTTCACTGTAAGCAGGGTGGTAAGTCTACAACCACGTATGTTTGGAGCGAGCTAACCAAGAAATCCGGCTGGTAGACCTGGTCCAGTCTTGTTGCAGTAATTGTGGAAGTGTGGGTCGGGCCGAATACTTCGTCAAGTAAATGGACCCAGGCATTCGTAGGTTGCAAATGTCGCAATAGCTTCACGAGCTCTTTCGTGTGGTAAGTGGAGCCACCTTGGACTGGGGCCCCTCACGTCCCTTTGTGAGTTCAGAACACAATTTAAATCCCCAAGTATGACATGGGGGGGGGAGCGCTTAAGTACTAACGTGCGGATCTCTTGGAAAAAGGCATTGGTCTAAGAGCTCGTTCAGAGGGTCATATAAGTTAACGAAACATATTTTTTTTTGGTCGATGTAGACATCAACCCTGAGAATCCTGCCATTTGCCCCAAAAGTGCAGTGGACCCTGGACCGAAAGTGGCCCGACACGAATACCACACGCACATCGCACGCACGCATTGGTGTAAGTGAAAAGGAGGCATCCATTCTAAAATTGCGTTGGAAGCGTGCTACATCCGGAGGGCTTCTGATATTGGTCTCTTGTAGGAACAATATGTCCATACCCTGATCGTGGGCGAATAATAAAACAGCTTCTTGCTTCGCCCTGTCTTTGGAACCTAGAACATTCCACGTGGGTAAGTTCAGAACGGACATTCCGACAACTTAGAAAGAGGCGTGCATTCAAAAAGGGCTAGGGTAGATCGGGGAAAATAGCCGGGCAAATTAATGCGAGTCGCTGAGCAGCCCGACAGATAAGACACACCGAGTTCGGACTGAGAAAGAGAGTGGCGGAAAAAGTATACTGCCCATCGAGCTTGTGGTGCTGGCAGGATACTCTAGGTCAGGCATCGTGAGATCAGGGTAGAATGGAGGGGGGGGGGAAGTTACAGGAGCGGGGTGGATGTTGGCCTATGTCGGTGGTGAAGACCTATTTCCTAGTCAGACCTCTTTCTTAGCGGCCGGACGCGGCGCAGTGTCTGTGTTGTTCATATGACCTTCGAGTGGCTCCTGCTTCCTACAGTGAGTGAATTTATCGAGTGCGCGTTCAGCTTTGTTTGTGTCGCATCAGTGAAAGTGTCAGGACTATTTTGATGCCAAAACCCTCTGCGTGAGTGGACTGTTTCCACGTTTTGGAACGTTTTATCTCCGGAGCTGGCCACCGCCTTGGCTAAGCCTAACGAGAAAAAAGAGAATATCAGGTGGTGGGGGAGGACATAACCCCCGAAGAGGTGACAGAAGACCGAGGTTGGCAGTCTGCAGGCGACAAAAGAGCTGGCGCGCGCTCGGCAGGCGCTAATCCTAATGATGCTACTCTCAACGAGACGAGGTCGACAACGGCCGAGGCCCCAAGAGACTGCAACAGTGGCAATAACATCAATGCTAGAATCATCTGCGCTGTCCCGATGCCCCATCTCCCCAGGGAGGATACCAAGATCGTGATTCGGCCCCGTGGAAGCCTCAATATCGCTACGCGGTGCCACAAATGAACATTCTAGAAAACAGGACGATGTTTTGTGCGAGCTCGTGCAGACCGGGCTCCATATTGTATGCCTGCCTGTTTACCAAAAGTAAAGGCATTTTCCAGACGCCTTCTCTCCGTAACATTTTGGTGGAGAGAGCGGGTCTTCCCACAGTCAACACCACGACGATTCTACGCAGCGGACGTTCTTTGGCTGCCTGTGCGATGCCTGATCAAGAGGAACACGAGGGTTCTTTTGAGACTACCTCAACCGTGCTTCGTCCAACTACGCAGCAACCAACAGCACCGCATTGAGCTGCTACTAACCGCACCGTCGTCCTGACTCAACCGCGTGACCAGACACATTTTCGGGTAGTGACAGTACTGACGTGGAGGAATGGCTTCAGCTGTACGAAAGGGTGAGCGCTCTTTACAACTGGGATCCAACGCTCATGTTGGCCAATATTATTTTCTTCCTTGATGGTACAGCTAAAGTTTGGTTTTCCAACCACGAGGAAGATATCATTGATCGATTGATTGATATATAGGGTTTAACGTCTTAAAACCAATATATGATTATGAGAGACGCCATAGTGAAGGGCTCCGGAAATTTACACCACCTGGGGTTCTTTAACGTGCACCCAAATCTGAGCACAAGGGCCTACAACATTTCCGCCTCCATCCAAAATGCAGCCGCCGCAGCCGGGATTTGAACCCGCGCCCTGCGGGTCCACAGCCGAGTACTTTAGCCACTAGACCACCGTGGCGGGACACGAGGAAGATATCACGAGTTGGGACATCTGTAAGCAGAAACTCATCGATCTCTTCGGCATGCCCATCGGGCGTCGTCGTGCTGCGCAGAAAGAACTAGCGTCCCGGCTCCAGTCCGGCACCGAGTCGTACGTCACATACATACAACATGTGCTCGCCCTTTGCCGGAAGGTTTATGACAAGATGCCGGAATCTGAAAAGGTGTCGCACATCCTGAAAGGAATCGCCGATGACGCCTTCAATCTCCTCGTATTTCAAAACTCATCGAACGTAGACGACGTTATTAATGAATGCCGACGCTTCGAAGACGTGAAAAGTCGCCGTATCACTCCACACTTTTCGCGTCTTCCCAACACGGCTGCAACATCAACCTGCGAGGACGCCCGTTTGGCACCAGCCCCTGCTTTT
Organism: Rhipicephalus annulatus; assembly: GCA_013436015.1. NCBI lineage: Eukaryota > Metazoa > Arthropoda > Arachnida > Ixodida > Ixodidae > Rhipicephalus > Rhipicephalus annulatus. Next base: position 34,933 of record WOVY01006133.1, on the reverse strand, counting down.
TCCGACAATATCGTGCGCATCGTGCGCCACGAAATCGAGGCAGCATCTCCCCTGTCTGACCAATTCTAGGCTCCTGACGACTCTCGCGCCACGATTTCTTTGATCAAGAGTGTCGTACGCCAGGAACTGGCCAACGCCGAACTTCAGACGCTATGCCCCGTAAACCGACCTGACTACCGACTGCCCAGTACACCTAATATGTCCCGCAGGCCGAACAACCGCCCACGTTACCAGAACCCGGCAGAATGGCGAACTTCCGATGAAAGGCCGATCTGGTTCAACTGTGGACGAGTCGGCCATATTTCACGTCATTGCCGCACTTCCTGGGGTTGGCAGCCATGGTCACATTATGCCAACACCCGATGCCCACCTGCTGGCTCTCGGATGCCGATCTACACGGCACAAGATGATGCTTCGCCATCCAGGCCCGCCCAACCAAGCCGCTCCCCGTCGCCCTCTGGACGCATGTCCCGCTCAACTAACCGACGTCGCTCCCCCTCACCCTTCTACCACCAGTCCTCGGAAAACTGACGGGCGCAGCTCCTAGACGTGAGCCTGCTTCGACGACCCGACCCGAAATCCTCTACACACGATACCCGGACACAACAACTTGATTAAAATAAATGTTGACGATGCTTCTGTGGCAGCAGTAAATTGACACTGGTGCTCATACATCAGTCATGAGCTCAAGGCTTTGTGTTCGACTCAAAAAAGTGCTCACTCCTGCTCTGATCACTCTTGTCCGAGTAGCTGATGGTGCAACACCAGCGGTCACCGGGATGTGTGCCGCCCGTGTCACTGTTGCTCGACGTCATACCACTGTTCTGTTTTTTGTACTTGACCACTGCCCACATGACCTCAATTTGTGACTCAATTTTCTGTCGGAACATTCCGCCCTAATTGACTGTTCTGCTGGTGTTATTCAGCTCATCATACCACACGCTGTTAACCCTCCTGATCCTGCGCCGCCAAACTATGCTCCGCCGACTTTGTTCGCCTATCTTGTCGAGCTGTTACGTATATCCACGTCTCTTCTGATCCACCTGTGGCGGACGGCGGTTATGTCATTTCACCTAATCCTACAGTACTCTGTTCGCTAAATGTTGCGTTCCCCCACACCATCATCCCAATGAAGGACATCGTTGCATGTCTCCCTATTGTGAACTTTGGACTTTGCTCTGAAGTGCTGCCACGAGGAATATCTCTTGCAACCCTTGCCCCGGCCGGCGATTACCACATATCGGCCTTAACAGAGTATACACCCTCATCTGCATGTATTCAGTCACGCAGTACACTAGACTGCATAACTGGAACGATTGCCTCTGATCTCCCGGCCGAGCATGTGTCTGCCCTTCGTGGCCTTCTTGCGTCGTATCAAGACGTCTTTGATCTCTGCGACTGACCCCTAGGTCAAACGACCGTCGTAAAGCATCGGATCCACACCGGTGATGCATTTTCCAGTACACCGGCGACCCTATCGGGTTTCCTCCACTGAGCGCCACGTGATCCAACAAGAAGTCGATAAGATGCTTGCCCGAACATCATTGAACCTTCTTCAAGTTCTTGGGCTTCGCCCATTGTGCTTGTGAGAAAGACGGATAACAGCTGGCGCTACTGTGTCGATAAGAGAAATCCTAACAACGTTACAAAAAAGGACGTGTATCCTCTGCCGCGGATAGACGACGCTCTTGACTGCCTTAGTGGATGGACCAAATTATTTCTCTTCCATCGACCTTCGTTCCGGGTACTGGCAGATATCAGTTGATGATTTGGACCATGAAAAGACGGCATTTATTACTCGCGATGGGCTCTATCAGTTCAAAGTAATGCCGTTCGGGTTTTGTAATGGCCCGGCTACATTCTAACGAATGATAGACGCTCTTCTTTACGGTTTCAAGTGGTCAATCTGCTTATGCTACCTTGATGACATCATTGTTTTTTCGCCAACTTTCGAAACTCACCTCGAGCGTCTCTCAACAATTATTTGTTGAGAGACGCTCTTTATAGCTATACTCGTCGAAATGTCACTTCAGGCGTCGAAAGCTCAATGTCCTTGGACATCTTGTCGATTTTTCTGGTGTTCGTGCCGATCCTGAGAAAATCCGTGCCGTCAAAAATTTCCTTGTGCCGACCTCTGCGAATGATGTTCGAAGCTTTGTGGGCCTTTGTTCTTACTTTCGTAGATTTGTGCGGAATTTCGCTGACGTCGCACGCCCGCTCACGGAACTACTAAAAATGTGACTTTTGTGTGGGGACCTGAACAAACCAGAGCATTCGTTGAAGTCACGAGTAGACTTACGACACCACCGATTCTCGGCCACTTTGATATATGCGCCCCAATGGAAGTGCGTACCGACGCCAGCGGCCACGAAATTGGAGCCGTTTTGGCACAACGACAGCATGGCTGCGAGCGCGTTATTGCATACGCTAGCCGTCTTTTATCACCAGCAGAACGAAATTACTCCATCACAGAACGCGAATGCCTCGCACTCGTGTGGGCAGTGGCTAAATTTTGGCCGTATTTGTATGGACGCCCGTTCACGGTTGTCACTGATCAACACGCCTTAAGCTGGTTGTCGTCCATAAAAGATCCTAGTGGACGTCACGGCCGGTGGGCTCTACAGCTACAGGAATATTCCTACGCGGTTGTCTACAAATCAGGTCGCCACCAGGAGGATGCTGATTGCTTGTCGCGTCATCCAGTAGACACAGCAGACCTTTCTGAGAGCGATGAGTCTACTTGCGTTTTGGCACTTTCTGCGTTTAGCAACATCAGAGATCAGCAACGCCATGATCCTCACCTCAGAGATATAATCCTTCGGCTTAGTGGCCCAACAACTCCTCCGTCTTTCCGTTTGTTCCTCCTCCAAGATGGCGTCTTATATCGCTACAGCATGCATCCTGACGGAACTGAGCTGCTGCTGGTCATACCACCACATATGCTTCAGACTGTCCTTGCACAGTTGCATGATATTCCTGACAGCTGGTCACCTGGGAGTTTCAAGAACTTATGACCACGTTCGACGTCGCTTCTTTTGGCACGGTATTTACCGATCCGCCTGCCGTTACGTCACCTCATGTGAATCCTGTCAACACCGCAAAAAACCAGCAACCCATTCCAGCGGGATGCCTTCAGCCCATTCAGATCCCATCCGAACGATTTTATAGGGTAGGTGTTGACTTACTAGGACCGTTCCCTTTATCGGCCAGCGGAAACAAGTAGGATAGCAGTCGCCACGGATTACACCACATGGTATGCCACAGAACGGGCCCTTCCTACCAGTTGTGCGACCGACATCGCTGACTTTCTTCTAGAAGACGTCATATTACACCACGGCGCACCTCGGCAACTGCTTACTGATCAGGGTCGCTACTTTTTATCACAAGTTATCCAAGACATATTACACTCTTGCGCTACAAAGCACAAGTTCACAACGGCGTATCATCCTCAAACCAACGGGCTCACGGAGTGGCTAAATAGAACCATGCTTGCCATGTTTGTTTCTTCCGACCATCGTGACTTCCATTTCATTTGTAACAATTGCATATAATACGTCTCGGCATGACACTGCAGGTTTCTCGCCATTTTTCCTCCTGTACGGACGAGAACCTACGTTGCCTTTCTACACGCTCCTTCCTGCCGTTAGTCACACGTCATAATATGCCCGCGATGTGATTTCTAGAGCTCTAGAGGCATGTGAGGTTGCTCGCCGGCGTCTGAGCGATTCGCAGGGATGACAACGACAGGTCTACAACGCGTGCCATTGTGATGTCCACTTCAGTCAAGGTGACACAGTCCTTCTCTGGACGCCGTCGCGGCGAGTTGGCCTGTGCGAAAAGCTGACTTCACCTTAGTCGGGTCCGTACCGTGTGGTGCTCCAAGTAACCGACGTGACATATGGAATAGAACCTCTTAACGCCACCAGCGCTTGATCGTGTTCTAACGTTGTTCACGTTACTCGGCTGAAACGATTTTACTCAGACCAACCAAGCACCGAGACGGTGCCTTCGCCGCCGGTGGTGATGCTACGCGGTGCCACAAATGAACATTCTAGAAAAGACGACAATGTTTAGCACGAGCTCGTGCAGACCGGGCTTCGTATTGCCGCGCCCGAAACAAAGAACGAAGACGATGTGCGCGCCAATAGCCTCGTGAAAAGGGGGACTGAAGAAGACGACGTGCTTTTGTTTCGCTCGCCTGTTCTTGGCTCCTGCATAAAAAACACACGCCGTCGATTCTCGGACTCAACGTCTCGCTGCACTGCTTACGTTGAACCGCGACAATATTGTATGCCTGCCTGTTTACCAAAAGTAAAGACATTTTCCAGATGCCTTCTCCCCGTAACAATATTGTCAAGACCGGCTGCACTGTGTTGGCTGATGCAATCCTGGCGGCCACAAGCATCTGCGCCGAATATTTGCTGGGCAACACGCAATGGCCCAACGTGCAGCAAAATATTATGGTTGTCAGCACATCTAGAAGAGAAGATGTCAACCACTACGTCAAAGTACGGCAGATCATCGTCATGGGCCGCACATACGAGGTCAGTGCCTACGAGGCCACCCCTCATTCCACGTGCAAGGGCGTGATCCGAGGAATTCTACTCGTAGACGGCCTGAATGAAATTGACAACAAGATCGTAAATTAAAGAAATTTGCTCGCCCTTGCAGCCAAGTGCATAGCCGCACCGGTACGGTAATTATCGCCTTTGACGGTCATAGAGTCCCAAACTTTGTGCACTATGTTCCACCTTTGTGCAATGTTCGCTTTATTGCAAAAAATAGACATTTGCTACGCTTTTGGTCGGCTCGGTCAAAGTGCTGATGTGTGTCCTAGCCCAGGCGACGTCGTATGTCGGGGCTGCGGGGCTTCAAATTCTGACGCACTACACAAGTGTACCCCCAAGTGCAGGTAGTGCGGTGGGCAAGACCTCACGGCTGACAAGGACGGTAGGCAAAGATTCCAGATCCCGTATGTCGTGCGACGAAGACGCTGGGAAAACTCTCACGCCGCCAATCAAGGCCAAGCCACGGCACCACCATCACCCTTCACGGATGGGCACGACTTCCAGCAGTCGCGCGGTCCCGGGGGCTGTTCCAGGCGACGTTCTCGGTCACATTCCAGGGGTCGTTCCCGGTCCAAGAGCCGCTCCCGGTTCCGAGGAGGAGCGCGGTGCTACAAGTCTGAGAGCCGCTCCAGGTGTCGATCCAGGTCTACCGGGCATCAACAGCAGCCTAGCGGGGCGTCAGCGAGAAGCAAGAAGACGGGTTTTATAACCTGGGCCAACACGGTCCGTGGACGGCCAGCTGAGGTACTGTTGCGGTCACTCCCACAGCACGCGGAGAGCGCGCGCGAGATTTCCCAGCTGAAACGCGAGATCGCAGCGATAAAGGAAACTATGAACAAGCATATGTCCGAAATTTTCGAGATTAAGAATGCGAGGAACCCACCACCACAACCCGCCGCCGCATGCGTCACCGATACAATGCCCCAACCTATGGAGGTGCACAGCACTGAAGCTGGCAACGGCAGCAGTGAGGGTCAAAGTGCGCCCATGAAGAGGGGCGTCGCCTACGAACAGGAAGGCGTAGCGATTCGAGTCAGGTCTGAGCTTCGAGACACGCTATCCGCGCTCCGTTAAAGCATCAAAAAGCTCGGGGAGAATTTCGCCCAACTGCAGATCACCCTGGCCGCGTAAAATGACCGAGTATTCAAGGTAGAGTCGTTTCTCAAAAGCGTAGCAAAACCCGCTCTGACCTCAACCGCCATCGTACAGCCCCAGCCCGGCGCTACGGGCCCCATCGTCCACGCTATTCTTAGCCATTCTGAGGGCAGCACCAGCGCACAAAAGCACCAAGATGGCCAAGCCAAGTGAGAGGTTTCTCATTTGGCAATGGAACTGCAGGGGCTTCCCTAGTAAAAAGGTGTCGTTGCAGCAGTACATTCGATGATCTAGCGAAAAACCCCTCGTCATTCTGCTTCAGAAAGCGTTAACCCCAAACTTCACACTGACTGGTTACAAGCCCGTCTCGCGTTATTCTGATGGCCGGGGCGTCTGCACCCTGGTCAGTAACAAGCTAATACACATTTCTCACGACCTCGAAATGGCCACCAGGAGCGCCGAATATGTCATGACCGAGATTCTGCCACGCAGCTCGGACCGAAGCAGCATCTTTTTTCTCAACGTGTACAGTAGCCCTAAGGACCGATGGCAGCGCTTCAGGGACCTCATAAAAAAGGCCGTCAACTTGGCGGGTCCAACCCCCTGGTTGTGGCTGGCGACATTAATGCTCCGCACCACACTTGGGCCTACCCATACAATACCAGCAAAGGCGCGGAACTGTGGCGAACGCGACGGACATGGACCTGACTCTAATCACTGACAAGGCTTTTCCAACTCGGCTGGGCACCTCATCCTGCAGAGACTCAACTCCCGACTTGACCTTCGTCAAGAATTTCCCCGACGTACAGTGCGCCAACTCGAACATTGACTTGGGTAGCGACCAATACGTCCTGGTGACGCAGTTCTTAGTGGTCCGAAAGAGGGCACGGGAGTTTTCTCTGGGACCAGTTTCGCAAAGTCCGCAACGACCAACCCCTACCTGCAACTAGGCCAAGCCTCCAGCAGTGGATTAGCCAGCTCAGAGAGGACGTCCTAAGTACCACGAAGAATATTAGTACTGACCTTCTGGTTGAAAAAATGGACAGCCGCCTTGCCCACCTGCTCGAGGCCAAGCAGTCACTTCTCGCCCGCTGGAAAGGCCAGCGCCTCAGTCGCAAGTTGCGTAAGAAAATCTCCGACCTAAACAAGACCATCGATGAGCACTGTCGCGTCCTCTCCAAGCAGCAGTGGGATGAGGTGTGCAAATCGGTAGATGGCCAGATGCGTGATGGCAAGACATGGAGCGTGCTCAAGCACCTGCTCAGCGAGACTAACACCAAAACTAACCAGCGGAACGCGCTAACGCGAGTCATGATCGAGACCCAGCAGTCCTCTTCAGGAGAGGAGGTTTTGAAGCAGCTGGTGCAAAAGTACCTCCCTGTCGACTCGAACCCCACACCAGCGTACCCCGAGTACTCAGGACCGGCCAACACTTAACTGGACGCCGAGATATGCCACGAAGAGTTTCGGCAGGCGCTCCACGGTCTCAATGGGAGGTCTGCCGCGGGCCCCTACGGCATAACTAATAAGACCCTGCGCAACCTGGACGACCAGTCAATCGACTACCTCACCGAGGTCATCAACGAGGCATGGAAGAGCGGCGAGGTCCCCGACTCGTGGAAGGTCGCACGCACCATGCTCATTCCCAAGCCGGGGAGGTCACCCAACTTGGACAACATGCGCCCCATTTCGCTCACATCCTGTGTATGAAAGGTAGCCGAGCATGTGGTCCTCAATAGGTTGACTCGGTACCTGGAAGACAATGGGCTCTACCCGCACACCATGTTTGGTTTTCGTGTTAAGCTTTCGACGCAAGACGTAATGAAGCTGCTCAAGCACCAAGTCACCGACTGCAACACTCGAGACATGTGGGTCATTCTCGGCCTCGACTTCTCGACTTAAAGAATACCTTCGACAATGTTACTCACTCTTTCGTGTTGCGATCGATTGCTGAGCTCGGCCTTGGAGTCAGATTCTACGAATATGTCAAATCGTTCTTGACCCGTAGGAGAGCCACCTTCAGTGTGGGGGACCTTGTCTCCGAGGAGATCGAGCTGGGATCTTGCAGCATGCCACAAGGGTCAGTGATATCGCCCACCCTGTTCAACCTTGTGATGGTCGAATTGTCCAAGAGGCTCTCATGTATCGAAGGCATTAACCACACAATTTACGCGGATGATACCCCGCAGGGGCGCCTGCGCAAGCAGGCGTTCGGTGTGTAGCGACACCATGGACCCGAGCTAACGGTGGAGTTTTGACTCCCTCCCACGCCTAGCCGTGCGTGGCTGAGCCGTGTCCGGGGAAAAGGGGATCCTGGGGTTTGAGCCGACGCCGGGTGATTGGACCTTAAAGGCTCCCCGGCAGAGGCAACACACCCCTTTGGCCCTGGCTTCACGTCGACGGCACCTCTGGGCTGACCCACCCAGGGGAAATCGACAGTCGCCTTTTCCTATCTCTCTCTCCCTATATCTTCGTCTTTTGTTCTCACTTTACATCTTTCCTGTCTTCTCCTCACTTCATTTTACTTCCGATTTTTCCTGGCGGCAAGGGTTAACCTTGTGTGGCTATCCAAACTAGGGTAAACCATATTGGGTTATAGTAACTGCGTACTGCTGGCGTTGCGCAGACATGCCCACATGCTCTGCCACGTCCCCTTGTTGGACTCCGTGGTGGGTGGTAGGCGCTGTTACCGAAAAATCCACATTTTCCCAAGGGATCCTCGACCCCCTCTCTGACTGATCGTGCCTCGAAAAGGGTACGCACCGACGCAACTCTACTACTTTGGCCCAAAAACAGAGAAACCTTTCCAAAATACCCTGTTTTCCACTGCGAACAATCATCTACAAAAGCTAGAACAATCTCACCCTTCCTTGTAGCTAAGTGCTTGAGAGAAACCATTGGAACCGGTTATAAGGCCACAAAGATGGCAAGTGGTGATCTGCTTCTCGAACTAAAAGACAAAGAACAGTACAATAAACTCTCGCACCTTGTAGCCTTTGGTAACATCCCCGTCTCGGTGAGCGCACATCGTACTATGAATACCGTGAAGGGCGTGGTATCGGACGAAGACTTGATGACACTGAGTGAAGAAGAGCTTCTTGATGGATGGAAGGACCAAGGTGTGATACATGTCCAGCGCATCAAAATCAGACGTAACAACAATGAAATAGCAACAAAGCACTTGATACTCACCTTCAATTCAACCACTTTACCTGAAAGTCTCAAAACTGGCTATGTAAAACTCCATGTCAGACCTTTCATTCCAAACCCGAGGCGTTGTTTCAAATGCCAGCGATATGGTCATGCATCCCAGAGCTGCCGAGGACAGCTGATGTGTGCTAAGTGTGGCACAACCGGCCACAGCGCTGATGAATGTAGTCATGACGAGGTCCTCTGTGCTAACTGCGAAGGTAGTCACCCCGCATACTCCAGAGCGTGCCCAGCCTGGAAAAGAGAAAAAGAAATAATCACTATAAAAGTTAAGGAAAATATCACATCCAGGGAAGCAAGACAACGGGTCTCGTTATCATTAGCACTAAAAACACCTTTTGCCGAAGTGGTGCAACGAGGGGCGGCACCACAAAGGCCCTTGGCAGTTGCCCGGACCGCGCCTAGCGTGCCGAGGCAAACGCCACAAGCCCCCATGGGGGAGCAGCCTCGGCTGCGCCACCCTCCTTGAATACAGCCCCACCGAAGGCTCCTGTGAACCTTGGCAGCAGCCAGGGCACCACGCAAACTAAAGAGGTCCCATCGACCTCCAGCCCGGTGGGGTTTAAGGCTCCGTATGTCATGACGAAGCCTACAACGAAAACATCATCTGTCGCCTCTCCTGAGGCGATGGACACATCAGCTACACCGGCGCAGACTGCGCCAAAAGAGCGGCGGGGTTCCCTCGACCGCTCTAAAAAAGACAAAACGGTAATTACAGGGCCTTCTAAAGGCTCTGTACGATAAGTCACTTCTCTCTTTAGAGACCAGCCACACTCATTTCGTACACACAGCACTTCTTTACTCCCATAATGGAGACACAAATTATACAATGAAACGTCAGAGGACTACTTCGAAACCTCGACGATGTCCAAGAACTTCTAAACAAACATTCTCCAAAAGTGCTGTGTGTACAGGAAACACACTTAAAATCCAAGAATACAAATTTTTTGCGTCAATATGTTGTCTTTCGAAAGGACAGAGATGATGCTGTGGCATCATCTGGTGGTGTAGCCATTATTGTTAATCGAGGAGTAGCATGTAGCCATCTACCACTACTAACATCCCTAGAGGCAGTGGCTGTTCGAGCAGTTCTATTGAATAAGCTCGTCACCATCTGCTCTCTATACATACCGCCGCAACACCGCCTGGAAAAACATGATTTTCAATCTTTAATAGACGAGTTACCAGAACCTTATCTGGTTCTAGGGGACCTGAATGCGCACAGCGGTTTATGGGGTGACTGTCGATGTGATGCACGAGGTCGTCTCATCGAACAGTTCCTCTTTTCATCAGGTGCTTGTCTGTTGAATAGGAAGCAGGCAACATATTATAACCTTGCAAACAATACTTACTCCTCCATAGACCTCAGTATCGCATCTCCTCAACTTGTACCATTACTTCAGTGGAAAGTCATAAATAACCCATACGGAAGTGACCATTTTCCTTTGGTTTTGAGTACACCAATAATACATGAATGTCCTCCACATGTTCCCAAATGGCTGATAAACAAAGCTGACTGGGAACAATTTCAAAAAATTACTCACTTAAGTTGGACGGAAATATGCGGATTAGGCATAGATGAAGCTGTGCAGTACTTCACGGCCTTTCTTACTGACGCAGCAGCCAAGTGCATTCCACAAACATCTGGACTTCCCGGCAAACGACACGTCCCGTGGTGGAACGCTGAGTGTCAGAATGCGCGAAAGGAACAGAACAGGGCATGGAGGTTGCTGCGGAAATCGCCGACAGCGGAAAACCTTGAGAACTTTAAGAAAATAAAATCTCGAGGCAGGAGAACGCGTCGGCAGGCCAGAAGAGAAAGCTGGCACAAGTTTTTATCAGGGATAAATTCATATACACAAGAGACCAAAGTCTGGAACATGGTCGGTAGGATAGCAGGAAAACAAGTACACACACTTCCACTCGTAAACACTCAGGGTGATACCTTGGAAGACCAGGCAAACTTCCTCGGTGCACACTTTGAACGGGTATCCAGTTCGTGCCACTATGCTGACACTTTCTAAAAATACAGAAGAATAGAAAAGCAGAAACTAGAACACAAATCCACTAGATGTGAGGCATAAAGCCAAGCTTTCAGTCTAGCTGAGCTCTGAACATCTCTAAACTCCTGCAGTACTTCTGCCCCAGGTTCTGACCGTGTAGTGTATGAAATGTTAAAAAACCTACCAGCCGAAACACGAAAAACCTTACTTTGTTTGTACAATGCTATCTGGTTTTCTGGCACTATCCCTATCTCCTGGAAAGAGGCTATTATTATTCCCATTTTGAAAGAGGGCAAGAACCCTTCTTTAGCTTCAAGTTATAGGCCTATTGCACTTACAAGCTGCTTGTGCAAAGTTTTCGAAAAAATGATAAACTGCCGACTTGTACATATCCTTGAAACAAACAATTTGCTCGACCCATTTCAGTGCGGGTTTCGAGAAAGCAGATCCACCACAGACAACCTTGTTCGTATCGAGGCACAGATCAGAGACGCCTACGTCCATAAACAATATTTTCTCTCTGTGTTCCTCGATATCGAAAAGGCTTCTGATACAACATGGCGTTTTGGAATTCTAAGAGACCTGTCCCACCTTGGTGTGCGCGGAAGAATGTTTCATATAATCGAAAGTTACCTGTCAAACCGGACATTCCGTGTCCGTCTAGGCAGTGTGCTCTCCCAAACATTTGTCCAGGAAACAGGCGTGCCACAAGGTGGCGTGCTTAGTTGCACACTTTTTATTATCAAAATGAATTCTTTGCACTTGTCCATTCCCCGCATGATGTTCTATTGTACATATGTCGACGACGTTCAGCTTGGCTTCAAGTCATGCAACTTAGCCATGTGTGAGCGGCAGGCTCAGGTGGGTTTAAATAAGGTCTCCAAATGGGCAGACGAAAACGGATTTCGACTTAACCCACAAAAAAGCACGTGTGTCTTGTTCCCTCGAAAGAGAGGCATGCACTCGGAACCTGACATTCGGCTGAACGGGCAACGTCTGTCCGTCAAAGCCGAGCATAAATTCTTAGGCTTAATCTTGAACAACAAGTTGACCTTCGTACCGCACATCAAGTATTTAAAAACAAAATGTTTAAAAGCCATGAATGTTATAAAAGTGTTGTCACGTACTACGTGGGGTAGTGATAGGCAATGCCTCATGAACCTCTATAGAAGCCTTATTCGTACCCGCTTAGATTATGGGGCCGTTGTCTATCAATCTGCCACTCACAGTGCCTTGAAGATGCTTGACCCCGTGCACCATTTTGGCATCCGGCTTTCTACAGGTGCTTTTCGCACCAGCCCCGTAGAAAGCCTTTATGTTGAGTCAAATGAGTGGTCGCTTCATCTGCAGAGAACTTATATGTCCTTTGTTTAATTCCTTAAGGTGAAAGCAGACAAGAAGCACCCCTCATACTCTACAATTAATGATTTGTCGAGCTCAACTCTGTTTCAAAACAGGCCTTCGATGAGGCAGCCCTTCTCAATTCGCCTGAAGAGTCTAGCTGAGGAAACTGGAGTCTCACTAGAACACAGTTTAATGGCTCCTGTAGCGTACCCGCCACCGTGGCAGTGGCAGACTATAGACTGCGATGTGTCTTTCCTAGAGGTTACAAAACATGCACCTATTGCCCATATCCGAACATACTTTCTGGAACTTCAACACAAATACACATGTCCTGAGTTCTTCACAGATGCCTCCAAGACTAACTCCTCTGTGTCCTACGCTGCTGTCGGCCCATCCTTTTCGGATGCTGGCCCTCTACATCCACGCACAAGTATCTTCACAGCGGAAGCTTACGCGATACTGGTGGCAGCTAAACACATGAAACAATTACAAATACAAAAAGCAGTAATTTATACAGACTCCCTCAGTGTGGTAACGGCTCTGCACAGTCTTAAAAAACAAAAAAAACCCAGTCCTTGTCTCACTTTACTCCATTTTGTGCACACTCTATACGCACAAACAACATGTTGTAGTGTGCTGGGTGCCAGGGCACCGTGAGATCCAAGGCAACGTGAGGGCGGATCAGCTCGCTGCATCCGTCCATGAGAGCACCGCCATTACATCCATATCAATCCCGGACCTTGATCTTAAGCCGTCTCTCAAACTAAACCTCAGGAACTACTGGCAGAGCAAGTGGGATACGCACACACAAAACAAACTACACGTTATCAAGCCACACCTTGGCCATTGGCCACCAGTATCGAAATCACGTCTAACAGAGGTAACACTAACAAGACTCAGAATAGGGCACACATACACGACACACACACATCTTTTATCCGGTGGCGATCCACCATGGTGTGATAAATGTGGTGAGGCTTTAACAGTTCTTCACGTTTTAATCCAATGTAAACAGTTAGACACTGTAAGAAGACAACACTTCCCATTACCCTACCGACAACATATACCTTTACACCCTGCAATGTTTGTCGGTAGGGAACCACTTTTTAGTCATAATTCATTGTTAGCGTTTTTAAAAGAAATTCACAGCTTTCATGTCATATACCCGGGCATACCGTAGCATGACCTCTCCAGAGAGGTTTTTGCTGCGGTGGCTACACAAAAAAGCACATGCCTCACGGCCCTTGGACGCAAGGGTTTGAACGAGTGAGGCACTTGTGCTATTGCCATACATATCCACCATCGTCTTTTATTATCACCAACTTTTGTCATCTGTTCACATCACACACACCTTTCACGGCATGGTCATGATTTTATTACTTGTACGTTTTTACCCGCCTTACTGCGAGGAATTTTATGGCCCTTATACAGCCGCTTATCACAATCATTGTCCATATTTTTAGTAAGATGAACTGGCGCTCTTTGGCCGTGAATTGGCCCTTGCGCCATAAAACATCAAACATCATCATCATACGCGGATGATATTACCATTTGGTGCACAGGTGGCAGCGACGGGCAGGTTGAGCCCTCCCTGCAGGAAGCAATAGACACCAAGAAAGATTACCTTCGTCCCACAGGCCTGAGGTGTTCCCCAAGCAAGTCCGAGCTCCTCCTCTACCAACCCACTAGGCGAGGGCCCATGCCTAAAAACTGGCAGCCGATCTCGAAGAGTAATATCAAGCTATACACCGGAGATGGCAGCGCAATACCCAACGTCGACTCCATTCGGGTCCTTGGCATGACCATCGAGTCCAATGGTTCCAATGGCAAGACTATACTCAAGCTCGCCGCCAAGACGGATAACGCGGTTCGGCTGGCTCGGCGGGTGGCCAACCACTACCAAGGCCTCAAGGAAGACAACCTAATCCGCCTGGTCAATGCCTTTGTGCTCTGCCACTTTTCATATGTCATGGCCATGCACAATTGGCAGCGTGCCGAGCGTGACAACATCAACGTCTTGCTCAGAAAGATTACCAAGCGGGCCCTCGGTATCCCGATCAGGACGCGCACCGAGCGCCTGCTCCAGCTCGGAGTACACATTACGTTGGAGGGGATTGCCGAAGCGCAGGAGCGGGCCCAGCTCGCGCGCCCTTCGAGCTGCCAGACCGGCAGACATATACTCCGAGAGCTCGGTCACTCTCCGGCTGAAGCGGAGTAGAAAATGAGACAGGTGCCCCGTGAGATTCGCGACCTCATCACCGTGGCACCGATACCAAGGAATGTCCATCCCGAGCACAATCGTGGTAGGCGACGGGATAGAGCTGCCACTCTTCTCAAGCAGATTCACAGTGAGGAGCACGGCGTCAGCTTTGTCAACGCGGCAGCGTATCGTGGGAGCCGTGCCTTTTTCGCAGTCGTCGTCGACTCTAAACAGCAAATCACCAACTGTGCATCGGTTCACACTGACGATCCGACGATTGCCGAGCAAGTGGCCATCGCCCTGGCCATCCTGGAAGGAGAAAGAGAGGTGATCTATAGTGACTCTAGGTCAGCTATACGCGCTTTCGAGCGCGGTGTAATCTCCAAGCCCTGCGCGTGCTCTAGATTGGTGGCCGTGACGGCATCAAGCACCACGTACTGATCTGGTTTCCTGCACAAGTTGGACAGGTCAAAGGCGCTCCCGCCAACCTCAAAGAGGCTGCCCACGAGGACGCGCGCGCGCTAACCAACTGCGCCGGTTCCGGGCAACGATTCGGGACCAATGGGGTGGCGGAAAACAGGGACGCGCCTGCCTCGTACAACGAAATAACAAAACATTTTTACCTCACGCAGAGACTATATCTAATCCCTTCTCCAAATCTTGATAGGCCACAGGCCCTTACGCTCAGACTACTGCAGACCGACACGTACCCTAACCTTAGATCCCTTCACGCTATTTATCCTGATGTGTTGCCCGATGACGCTTGCCCCTGTGGGGATGTATCTACGCTGGCGCACATGCTGTGGGAGTGCAAGGCAATGTACACTAACCCCAACACTACATCAGTCAGTTGGAAGACGGTCCTACGCAGCTCCCTCCTGGCCGACTAACTTTGGGCCGTCCAGCAAGCCCGCGGAGCGGCCGATGGGCTTCGCCTAACGGTCCGGACGTGGGATTCACCCACTGCGCGCTGACGCACGACTTGCAGGACCACAATAATCTTTCGCAACCAGCCAACCAGCCTATTTCTTAGCGAGCCACTTCGCTACAAGGATGCATGACACAGCGGGCCGCTATGCCAGCGCAAAGCAGACAAAAGCGCAAAGGAAAGGAAGGGAGAAGGAATCAATAGGCCGTACTGGGCCGTACTGGGTCGTACTGAACTGGGTCGTACTATCGTTCCTTTTCCAGTCGGGCTGCCTCAAGTGCTTTGACTCGGTTGTCAAAGGGGCAGGTCACGTCCACCATGATCCCCTCTTCCCCCTTGGCGAGAACGAGGTCGGGGCGAAGGTTGGTGGTACCAACCGCTCTATTTTCGTGCGTAATCGTGAACTTCTTGCTGTCGGCTCGTTTCACCTTCTCCACAATTTTGTTGTGATGACTGGTGTAGGCCACGCTGCGGCGCATGCAGTGACCCAGGACGTGTGGCAGCATTTCCGCTGCGTAACCACACACGCGGCAACGTTTGTCGGCCGCGGAGGTCCATTGGTTGGCTCCATTCACCGGTAGAAGGTTCAGGCGTGCCCTGTGAATGAAGCGCCAGTCGAAAAAGCGGGTGAACTTGCCGGAGCGCATAAAGTGGGAGCTGCTCGGGTCTGCGGTGACGCATTTCATTGCATTCCCTTGATTGGGCATTTCTTGAAGGAAGCGATCGCGTGCCCGCATCATTCGGAAGCGCGGCGTTTACGCCACTTTTCTGCGCTTCTTTGATGTGAGGGTTTCATTTCCGTCACACGTGATAATGGTCCCCCCGTCCTCGGAAATTTCCAAGGTGACGTGTAGCCTGCGGGAAGCCTTCCGAGCCTCGGTCCAGACAGATTAGAGTTGTGTTGGCCGTGCCTGAAAAACCCGCTCCGTTTTGCCGCTGAGGTAGCAGGCGAGCTACTCGTTGGTGGCCTGCCTGCGAATGCGCTTAAAAACAATTATAGTTAGCGCTTTGAAGGCAAGATTCTGGACCTCGAGATCAGCCGAGGTCAGAAGCTTGAAGGCGTTGTCCATGCGGCAGGCGTGACTTGTAGCTGCGGCTAGGCGGATTGCAGCTGCTCCGGCCGGTGCGCTGCCGTAGAGGTAGTTGTTTGCAGCGTTACTTGGAAGATAAAGAGTTTTCTTCATCAGGGGCCGGAGCCAGTTGTCTAGGCGTGCCCACTTGTCCACACCGCATGGTGAAGTTGAGTGCTGGAAAAACAAAGGTTTTTAGTGCGTCAATTCACTGCCATGGGGCAAGCATGGACTCGAGCAGGATGCGGCCGACGGAGATCGCCTCGTCGACCTTAGAGCGGTCTTGGAGAAGGCTGAACCCGACGGGGCGTCCTAGAAAAGATTGGCTCTCGTAGTCACTGATGCGAGGAATCTCTTCTTCGTCAACGAAGAATTTCGTGCCCCTAGTGCCTACGGGAGTCCTTCTAGAGAGGTGCAGACTTCTGCACTTCTTGGGGTTCAGCTGAAGTTCTAGCTGGCCAGCTAGAGCCGCCCCGACGTTGATGCGGTCCTGCAGTTTTTTGGGGTTGTCCGCCAGGGGAGTCAAATTATCGGCATACGCCAGCACATTGTGCTGCCTCTCACCTCCTTGGACTGCCCGAATGACTGGATCAAGCACCAAGTTGAAAAGCAGGCCTCTCAGTGGGCAGCCCTGTCTGATTCCTGCTGAGATTGTGACTGGGGCGGGTGTTCCAGCTTCGGCGACAATTAGGGTCGCATTGTCTTGGTAGAGGTCTGCGATGATTGCTCAGAAGTCCTCTCCCACACCTGCACCAAGAAGGGAATCAATTAGTGCGTTGTGCGGAACTGAGCCGAGTGCGTTGGCTAAGTCGAGAAAGGCCACGAAAAGGTCACCACCACCGGCCCGCGCGGCGTCCATGCGCTCCTGCAGCACAATTTTGTGTTCGAACACGCCGTCGGGGTCACACACCCACTGCTGCATGCGGGAAGCTAGGCAACCCGCATATAGCTTGAAGATAGTGATTCCAAGGAAAATGGGTCTCCAGTTCGTGACCTCACTCGGATCACCCTTTTTGTGGATGAGGATGGTCCTCATTTCCTTCCAGGCATCGGGCACTCGCTTGAACTGGAGGCACACGTTGAAAGCTGCAGACAGAAAGAGACCATCAGAATCATGTTCCTTCCAAGGATGGTAGGTGATCCTGTCACTGCCGGGGGCCGTGTTTTCGCATCTGGGCCGCCACCTCGTCGCTGGTGAATCGGGCGAGGCAGATCTCCGCAATGTCATCCGGACGAGCCTTGTTAAGGAGCAGATGAGTATTTCCTTCTTTCGGCGCTCATGTTGCAGCAAAGTGCTGCTCCAGTTTGTCAAGCGGAATCTCACAGAGTTTCGTCTCACCCTGCACGATAACACGAACAGCCCGACGGCGGTTGCGACGATACAAGCCCTGTATCTGCTGAGCGTTGTTCGGGTTGGTCGGGACGCGGGGTTTCCCAACGGTCGTGTTGTCCGGAATTTTCGCCTCTCTCCTCACCACCGAGACGGCCTCATACAGGATGTAGAGGAAGTTGTCCCAGCGCTCAGCAGTGGCGGGCTCCTGAAGCAGTTGCCGGATTTCTGGATGTGCTCTGTTAGCCCGCTCGTGTCATTGATTGGCCTGGAGAGGGTGATCTCACCGGGGTTCTCTGTCTGTGGGGTGGGGTCCTTTGACTTATCGCCGGCATCGTCTAGCGAAGTTCCCTCGGAAGACGTCGGGTGTGTGGGGGAGTCGACGCTGTCGGTGATACTCCTAGCTGAAAGACTTGAACGAGGGTCCTCCTGTGCCATTGCAATGCTGTGCTGTGGTGCTCCTTGCTCGCTGGTCTTCGGAGTAGCACGGGCGGCATCTGGGTCCTGCTGGAGAAGGAAATAACACCGTGACCCTTCTGGTGATGACTCCTCCTCGCTGGTTGCCGATAGAGTTGTAGCATCCCTGGAGTTGTGGCTGGGATTGCTAGCTATGCTGCCTAAAAAAGGAGGGAGGGGGGGTAAGGGCCCGTTCCAGTGATGGTTGGGAGCGCCGTGGGCTGTCGTGGTCTGGATCGCTGTGCGGCGACTCATGTTGCCCGAGACTTGGCGGGATTGAGGTCACGTTGTCATCCTGCGAGAAAAATGAAGCACATGAGGACCTGCCCCTCGCAGTGGAGGCCTCGCTAGGCGGGGGCGATGAATTGTTCGTGGTTGCCGAAACCTCGTCAAGGAGTTCCGGTAGGTCGCCTAGAAGGGGCATAAAGGTGTTAGTGGCAGCTCCGGTGGTGTTGGAGTGTCTAGCGTTGTGCTAAATGTCGTGCTGTCCTCGCCGGGTGACGGTCCTGTTGAAGTGGTCGAGTTTGAGCTCTGCGACAATTGAAGGGTCATCGTCCTTGGGGCTCCGTTCTGGCAGTGGCACGGCGGGGTCTTCCCGTCGGAGCTGCAGTAGGTGCCACTCTTGAGGCCCTTGCAATCACTGAGTGCTGAGTTGTCTCCTGTGCTTGCTCCCTTTTATGCTTCCTCATGTGTTTGTCCAGCACTTTACGGGAGGTGATGGTGACCGGTCACTCTGGGCATTTGTGCCTATAGAGGTCGAGGCGCGAGATCTCGTGTCCCTCTCTCGCAAAGCAGGGGTGGCATGTAGGGGAGAGACCGAGGCCGGAGGTGAAGCAGAGGGTGCAGGTGTAGGTCACCTTCGCTCTGATCTCATGTTTGTCTGGAAGGTGGCTTACTAGGCTCTGACGCCTGCTCGTCCAGGAGACCCCAGAGTACCGTACCCCACCAAGATCTATGGGGCAGGTAAAGCTGCGGGGAATCGGAAAAAAGATGTTGGGAGTCTTTCCCTTATCAGCCAGCTTTGCTGGATTTTGGGTATCCTTTGGCCTCGGGATGTTCCAATCCTCCCCCTCATTCGCGAGACCTGCCTCCACGCTCACCACCTAATGGGCAGTGAGCCCTGTCAGAAGAGATTGATTGATTGATACGTGGGGTTTAACGTCCCAAAACCACTATATGATTATGAGAGACGCCGTAGTGGAGGGCGCCAGAAATTTGGACCACCTCGGGTTCTTTAACGTGCACCCAAATCTGAGCACACGGGCCTACAACATTTTAGCCTCCATCGGAAATGCAGCCGCTGCAGCAGGGATTTGAACCCGCACTCTGCGGGTCAGCAGCCGAGTGCCTTAGCCACTAGACCACCGCGGCGGGACAATCCTGTCAGAAGAGACGATGTATGCGCAGAAAGGGGTACATCAACGTTATAGTGCTTGGACATCATGTAAACAAAAAATACTTCAATTAAAACACGGCGCTGTACACTTTTGAGGTGAAGAAAAGTGAAAGACATGATTAAAAAAGGGGGGAGGAGGAAAGGTCGTCAACCCATGCCTAAGAGGGGCTGGTGACTTAAAAGAAAGAAGATGGGTGTTCGACCATCCCTTGAATGGCGAAGAGAAGGGGAAACAGAGGAGAGATAAAGAAGAAAAAAAGAGGCACCCTTGCCAAAAGAAGGGAAAAAAGAGATGGAAAAAAGGGTGCCCACACCAGGGAGCGAAGTAGGGGGGCTACCAGGCTACTTGGTTAGTGCAGTCGGCAGCCCCAAGAGGGCAGAGGGAGTGCTTGACTGCCTGGGCAAAGGGTAGGGCAAGATAGAGAGGTACAGAAATGAAAGGAGATGATACTGGAAGAAAGAAAAAAGGAGAAAAAAAGAAACAGGGGATACGGGAGAAACCAGTTGAGCGGACCTTCCACTGACAAGTGTCAGCAGGAGCGCCCCCCAGAGAGAGAAAAAGCGTGCATGGGAAGAGTGAAAGCCACCTGACTACGTTCGCAGTGTAGCTGGTAACTAGGGAAGCGAGAGGGAAGCCTTAGTGAAAATCACCGGGCTGGAAAAGATAAGATAAAAAAACGTAAAAAAATAGAGAGCGGAGGCGCGCTCCGATAAGAATGCGTGCATAGAAGGCTTGCGCTAGTTTACATAACTTAGGCAGGTGATGCAAGAGTCGCTGAGCCAACTAATACGCAAGGTAAGGGTGCTTTGCGGACACGGAGCTTCCGGCAATGCCAGTTGGAGCAGCCCGCCTTGCCGAGCACCCACCCTCAAAAGCGGAGGCGGGAAAGAGGGGCAAAAGGGAAGTGTTTTTGTGAACTAGCATCTCACCAATGACCAGAGCCAGAAATCCAGGGCAGCATGAACCAGGCGTCAGCCTGAGGGTTCAGGAATCCGCAGGCAGACGATGCTGGTTGCTCGAACAAGCTTAGTTAGCATGCACACAACAACAACACAAGAAGGGACAGAGAAAGACACCGCACTATCCGGGCGGGTGGTCGATTATTTCTTCAAAGAGCAAGAGTAGGATGGACAAGCCAACACTACACAAAGGGAAGGTTTTTTAACCATTCACGATGTGTACAGGAATTTTCCAGGTTACAACCTATGTAAAAAAAAAGTTCAGCGCCGTTAACAATGCATGTACTTAGGCGTACACTTATACGTTCACAGTACTAGTTCATAAGCTTATGAACCATAAACTCAAGAAGTTTTGAGAAATTACGAATCAAGCAAACATAATAACAATATTAAGAACAAGTTGTTTGCGAAAACAATCGCAAAAACAAGAGCAAAAGCAGGATTTAAAAATCATTCGCAGAGTACACCTAGACTCTCCCGGTTCCATCATATGTAATAAGTAACAGTTTTTCACCCTACTTTTGAAAGAGAATGCACGTAGGCGAACACTTATGCTTTAACACTAATAACCTATAGGCTTATAAACCATACACTCAAAAACTTTTGGAAGTTCACGACTCTAAAACCATACAAATTCACACCGTGTACATGAAATTACAACAACCTTGAGCACCCCACTGCTCCCCCCCTCCCTAAAAGCAAGGGAGAGGGGGGTCTGTAAGGTAGTATTGGTTGGACTAAATGCCCTTTTCTAATAAAGAAGGATCGCGTGTGCCGTCGGCGCATGAAGCTCTCTTCGCCGCCCGCCTTTAATTGCTCAGCTAGGTATTTCCAGATCACTAGCCCAATTTTGCGCATGGTGGGATATGCTGCGCGAATTGTAGCACTCCTTGCTTCTGCCAGGCTTCTTCGCTTCCATATCGTGAACATTGTACACACCATGACCAACTTGGCGAGGGTCCCTTCATTCCGGTGGTACAAGGGCGGTGGCTTAATTTTGAATTCTTTGGAAACCATTCGCCAAACTGGCTTTACCGCCACGCAGTCAAAGAGAGCGTGCGCTTGAGTTTCCGTGACGTGGAAATTGGGGCAGCGAGCATTCGGCGTAATCCTCAGCCTGTGCAGCCGTTTCCTGGTTGATAAAATATTCCATTTCCGCTTCCATTACGAAGTCGTGAGTTTCTTTGGGAAGTCTGCGGTTCGGCTTGCCGCCGGCGAGCTTCAATGAGGATATACGGTGCCTTTCCTCATCCGACAACTGGCCCCTACGTGATTATTTCGACAATGCGGGCAGTCCACATCGCACTCCGGGGCGTCTTTGTCAAGTATTTTCTTTGTATTAGCCGCCGTCTTGTAAAAGGAAGAGGTGTTTTCCGCCCGAGGTCCTGCGTGCTTTCTCGCCTCCAAGAAGCCCGCGCTGGTGCCGACCCACCTATGTAATCGCCTGTTTGGCGGAGTAGTCGGGCCGTCTTCAGCGCCAATATCCGACATGTAGTCATAACTTGTGGAAGGCCGATGCCCCCGCACTTCTCAGGAAGCTGCAGTAGTTTCCTTTCCAAAGGTGCAGGTTTTCCCTCCCAAAGGAAACTATTTAAAAGCTTGTTGAGCTGGCAGACCACTCGGTTTGGTATAACACTATTCCTGCTTGCATAATTGGCGAAAGCGCATACCGCAGTTCTGGCCACCAAAGCCTTCTAACGTAAAGTGAGGCTTAGGTGTTGGGCTCGTGAAAGAGCTTCAGTTGCCCTTCCGATCGCCTTCTCCCATGTTGTAGGCGCCACTACCTCACATGAGAAGTAGAGCCTGACAACTTTAACAGCTTGGACTCTCTGTATGTCCTTGATAACGTCGACCGGAAAAGAGCCAAACAGAAGCGCCTTGCTTTTGGACCTATTCAGTGCCGCTCCGGACACCTCTGCGTACTCCGCGAATCTGACGTCAAACGCCTGCAGACTCAGTCAGTCTCGAACGAAAACACAAATGTCATCTGCATAAGCCAACACCTTGACCTCATCGCATCCTGTCAGCGGGAGGCCCCGCATGATTTCGTGCTTTGCTAGACTTGTGATTAGTGGTTCGACAGATATCACGAAGAGTGTTGGTCCGAGTGGGCAACATTGTCGTATGCCTTTTTGGAAGTTGAAATTTGCGGTCATCGTACCGTTGCCTACTACACTACTCGCTAAATCTTAGTATAAGAGCCCGATTAAAACCACGAAATGAGATGAAAACCAAAACTCTTTCAGGACGCGACGCAGGACGGGATGGTTCATCCGGTCAAATGCCCTGGACTGGTCCAACGACAGGAATGCTCCACTGAGTTCCCTACTAGAAGCGTACTCGAAAGCGTCCCTTATAACTATCAACTTTGAGAAAATAGAGCGGCCGGGGATCGCACACGTCTGGTTGGGGGCTATGATCGACGGTAGGTAGACTTTCATGCGCCATGACCTTGTAGTCTGTGTTTATTAAGGTGAGTGGGCGCCATGATGCCGGGTCAGTCTGGAGTGTGCCGTCCTTAAGCAGGAGTGTAATCGGTCTTTCAGAGAAAGACATGGGCTTTGTGTGCTCACGTAGTATCAGGTTAACGAGATGCAAGACTGCGACTTCAATGACGCCGAGAAAGATAGTTTAGAAGGCTGTCGGTAGGCCATCGCCTCCAGGAGCCGTGTGTTGACTCATCCTTTGGATGGCACTGTAAAGCTCGTCCTCCGTTACTTCACCGCAAATGTGCGCTACCTGTTCCTCCCCGACACGCCCGAGGTGGCGACAAAGTGTCTTGACGGCCTCGCGATTAATGTCTGTCGTTGTTTGGTTCTCGCATTCAAATTGTTGCTTGAAACAACTGCGTAGAGTAGCTTCGATTTTCGCAGGATCTTCCGTGGTAGTTCCATCCTGGTGTGTTATCGTTGTATTTTAGTTAATCCATTGTCATTGATATGGCGCAAATCCTTTTTCGCGAGCTGCGTTTCTTGTTCCGCCGACTTGTCTGGTCGCCATGCGTCTTTTGCAGTACTAATTTCTGTTTTTTTCCGCAAAGTGTCGAGATATTCTTTGGTGCACGATCTGAGTGTGTCTGCTCTTAGAAGTATTCGTATTCTACGGAGTACCTGATTTATTTCGGCTGTCAATTTTCTATGTCTTGCTCTTCCCTCTTCCTGTCAGATATTTTTCTAGGCGCCTTTTAAAGTATCTCATTCTTCAGGGCTTTGTGGGATACAAGCCACTGTTGGTCGAAGTTTTTGCCGTATTACCTCTACACTTGTTGGTTCACCCAAAAGGGCTGGGTCCAGCCTCCAATTCCCGTTTTGCGTGCGCGATACTGCGTTCCCGCTGATGGTAACACCTACCGGCGAATGGTCAGATTTTCGCTTTAAGCACAGTGGTAAGGCTACAACCTCGCATGTTAGGAGTGAGCTAACCAAGAAATCCGGCAGGTAGACCTGGTCCAGTCTTGTAGTAGTTGTGGAAGTGCGGGTGGGGCCAAATACTTCATCATGTAAATGCACCGAGGCATACGTCAGTTGCAAATGTCACAAGAGCTTCATAAGCTCTTTCGTAGGGTAAGTGGAGCCACCTTAGGAGCCACCGTAGGGTAAGTGGCCCCTCACGTCCCTCTGTGAGTTCACAACACGATTGAAATCCCCAAGTTTGACATGGGGGTGCGGCTCGAGTAGTAACGTATGGAGCTCTTGGAAAAAGGCATTGGTCTCCGTACGGTTCACTGGGGCATATACGTTCATGAAGCGTATCCCTTTTTGGTCGATGTAGACATCAACCATGAGAATCCTGCCATTTGCTCCAAAAGAGCAGCGGGCCCTGGACCGAAAGCGGCCCGACACAAATACCACACCCACACCGCACGCACGAATTGGTGTAAGTGAAAAAAAGGCATCCATTCCAAATTGCGTTGGAAGTATGCTACATCCAGAAGGGTTCTGATATTGGTCTTTTGTTGGAACAATATGTTCATACCCTGATCCTAGGCGAATCTTCTTCACCTAGGATCAGGACGAGGTTTCAGAGACAGGGCTTTGCCCTAACTCTGAAACCTCGAACAATCCACGTGGCAAAGTTCAGAACGGACATTCCGACAACTTAGAAAGAGGCGTGCATTCAAAAAGGGCAAGGGTGGATCGGAGGAAATAGCCAGGCAAATTATTGCCGGTCGCTCAGCAGCCCGACAGATAAGACACACTCCGTTTGGACTATGAATAAGATTGCTGCTGCTGGCAGGATACTTTATGCCAGGCGTCCTGAGATCATGGTAGAATGAAGGGGGGCAGTAACAGAAGTGGGGTGGATGTTGGCCTATGTCGGCAGCAAAGACCTATTTCCTAGCGAGACCTATTCCTTAGCGAGCCACACCCACGCAAGGAAGCATCGCATGGCGGGCCACTATGCAAGCCCAAAGCAGACAAAAGCACAGAAGAAAGGAAGGAAGAAGGATTCTGTGACAGCGGACCCCAAGAGAAGACAACGCTACCAGCGTGAGCTGTGTCTCAGCAGAGCAAACTGAACGGAGCCAGAAAGATTCTGTGAAGACCTACCCCAAGAGCAGTCCATAGAGGGAGAAGGATTCTGTGAGAAACCACGCCAGGTGCAGAGGACAAGGCCAGTGTCCGGGAACTCCAGGCGCACAGGCGCGGCCAGCGCCCAACAAAGCAGACTCGGACGTGTCCGACGCACCCGAGCCAATCACCACCCCCCCCGGCATCGTCCGCCACCAAGACGCCAACGGGCTACTCGATTGTTTCACCGCCATTCTCGGAGGGATCCTCCTTGGTCACGGCGTTCCTGCCCAACCTCGGAGTCTTCGCCCTCAGTGGGACGTCACTATCGCTGCTGCTAACATCGGGCCTGGTCCGCCTCTGCTTCACCTCACGGCCGCGGGAGCCCTCACTGGAGTCGCGCTGCAGCTCATCTCCTTGACGACGACGCGAGCGAGACCTCGGCTCGCGACCTGCGTCGCGGCTAGTGGTCTGCTCACCCGGGTCGCGACCAGCTCCGTCTCCGTGGCGACGACGCAAGCGCGAGCTCGTCTTCTGCTCGCGGCCAGACACGGGGCGGATCGTGGGCGGGTCCGGTCTCCGGCTCTTGTGGGGTACCACTCGCTCGGGGGAAAAGGTCTGAAGGAGCGCGATCGTGGTCTTTAGGTAGGGTGTAGTGCCCGCAGATCACGATGGGCCTGTCATCCCGGGCCGGGGCTTGCGGGGGCTCTCCCAGGTCCTGCGCCGTAACAGGGGCTAACACGTTGGCAGGCGCCATCGAGGCGGCGGGACATGTCTCCTCTTGCGCAGGAGGCGCCGGGGACGGATCTCTCGCGATAGCTGAACGCGGGCAGTCATCGGCGCCCGATAAGCTTGCGGTTGACGTAAGGGAAGACTATCGCGTCGCAACCGCCTCGTTGTCGCTTGTTTCCGCTCAAGAGGACACCGACGCCGAAGTAACAGAGACAGACGCTCTGCGCGTCGCTTCCTCGATGATGCAGGAAGACGCCGTGCTGCTGCCTGAGCTCGGGTCTGACTCCTCGATGCGACGCCAAGAGACGATTCCCTTTGTGGGCGTGCGGGGCGCAGACTTAGACGTGAGCACATGGAGACGCGTTGAGGGTTTGCCCGACCTCGGTAAAGGGGGACAACTTAACTGGTTAAGCATCAGGGTGGTGACAGACAGCGCTTATGGACCGCGGGCAGCGGACGCGTATGAACGCTTGCAGAAACAATCGCGCGTCCCGTGACGACCCCCGCAACGCATGCACTCGGCTGTGCAGCCCTCTGTCGTGGCCGAAACGCCACAATGCTTGCAAAACGCTGCTGTACACGCGGTCGCTATGTGCCCGACCTCACCACAGCGCGCGCACACACGGCGCATTCCGCGGTACTCAAAAATCACACGGTGGCCCTCGATGGTAGTGAAGTTGGGCACCGGTCTACTTATTTCTATAATAACTACTTAAGGCCGCTAAGCTTGTTGAGTCTCGTCGTTACAGGGGCAAAGGAAATACTCCTAATTTTACCATATTGCGCAAGGGCGTTGCCAAGCGTCTCGTCAGACAGGTACGCAGGGTACCTGTAAACATTTACGAATGTTACCGGCGGCCTTACTGCCTCAACCGGCACGCGTTCATCATTCATGCGGAAACCCTCTGCAATCATTAGCTACGTCGCCTGGCTGGCGTTTCGGGTGCATACGAGAAACTTGGCATCGCCCATGGGCTGCAGTACATAAACACTGTCTTCACCGGCAGTCAACTCAATAGAATAAATCAAGTCATCCATGCTTACATCGCCTTTCGGCGTGGTGAACAAAAACAGTTCTCTCGGACTGGGAGCTCTGACGAGGCCTCCATTCTGTAGGACGTTGGTCCCAGGAGGGCGTTACTGGTGGATACTGGTAACATACAGTCGAGCTGCACTCTAGTAGACTGTGCGGCTACGCTTAGGCGGGGACCGCTCAGGATAGGTATGTGCCGGGAACACGGCAGAAGGACTCCGAGGCAGCAGGCATTGCCCGGGTCCTAGCGTCTCCAGGCATCAGGAGGTAGCAGGCGGGAGCCGGGAACCCAGGAGCGGCAGGCGCGCGCGCAGAGCGGAGCGGCGCTGCCATGGGGCGTCTTCTGGCTTCGGTCTTCAGAGAGGCCGGGGGCTGACATCAGCGTGACGTGACCCCAGGTACAGCAGGGTGACTTGTGCAGAACATCTACCTCGACACTTTGATCTTCGACAAAAAGCCGAGAAGTGATGCGATTTGATTGCACGTAAATAAAATCCATACTTTCATACCTCGTATTTAGTTCTGGCCAAAAGCCGGGCAAACAGTAGCAAAGCAATTCCGCCGTCCACCCCTGCAAAACCAGAATTGTGCACCGACAGCGGCAGCACTGGCTTCACTGCATTGCTTTTCCCCAGTCCGCTTGAAGTTTCTTGTTTCGCTTAAAAACATGTTAAAACTGAAACCTTCTTTTTCCCAGAGGTCGAAGCCACGCGTGTTTGCTTGCACGCGTACTCTCGATTGCGCCTATGACGTCACACCAAATGCTTTCCAGCGAAAATTATCAGGCATGTCGCGAGAGATGCTACAGGACTTGTTTTAAAAAATGATGCAATGTATACATGTCCAACTCGAGCACCAAAGCCTGGAAGGGAAAAAAAATGACTGTGCAAAATGTGACTACATCAC
Organism: Rhipicephalus annulatus; assembly: GCA_013436015.1. Classification (NCBI taxonomy): domain Eukaryota; kingdom Metazoa; phylum Arthropoda; class Arachnida; order Ixodida; family Ixodidae; genus Rhipicephalus; species Rhipicephalus annulatus. The sequence continues at coordinate 7,191 of WOVY01006133.1, read as the reverse complement.
CCATCCAACATGGATTTTACGCTGGCTTCCCAAGCAACGCCTCTGCAAGGACGTCCACAATCATCGGCAAAAAGGTGGTGCCTTTGGCTGCTTCAGAGCGCTCAACGTATACCTTGCAAGTTCCAACGCGGCGGAACACCGCACCGAAGTTTAGGGATGTCCTGCCGTGAAAGGAAGATCGGGAATGCGTGCGAAACGTCTACAGGGTGCGTTGTTATGCCGGTGAATGAAGGGTCATGTGGCAGAATGTTACGCGTCGTTAGTGTGCGACATGCCGCTTCGATGTCGTTCAAGCGTTCAACGGGTAGGCAGGCTCTGCCTGTCGTGGTCGAAAACGTCCAAGGTTTGCTGATTCCGAGGGGTAGGAGTGCTATGCTGGCATATACGAGGCGTATCAGATACTAAGCTGATAAGAACAGAGGTTTTTAAAATGGTTAGGAACATTTCTAACCGAAAAGGAAAAAAATTGTTCTCATTTTTGGTGCCTTCCACCAGAAAGGAAGAAGGTGGTGTAGTGAACTGTCTAAAGAGAGAAGGTGAAATAGGAAATAGCAGGCGAGAAAAATAGAAAGGGGCGTGTGCTGTGGAGTGTCGCCTCTTATTTTTGCGAAGTTTTTGAGAGGGTGTCTTTGTTAGCACGTGGCCCAGCGAGTGACAGTCACTTTATGGCCACGTGTGCGCGGTACACTTCCCGAGAAGCTGCAATGGTCTTGCTCACTGCAAGCTACTATAGTAGCCGGAAATACTTCCCGCTGCAGTGCTTTTTAAAAACTCTCTCATTAGCCGGGTCCCAGGAGCCGAGCATTCCAACGACGATCGCCTCGATCGTGACATTCTGGTAATGGCGCAGCAAGAAGTCCCGAACTGGGTCGTACTTTCGTTCCTTTTCCAGTCTGCGCTTCTCTGACGTGAGGGTTTCCTTTCCGTCAGACGTGATACTGGTCCCCCCGTCCTCAAAAATTTCCCATGTGACGTGTAGCCTGCGGGAAGCCTCCCGAGACTCGGTCCAGACAGATTGGAGTTAGGTTGGCCGTGCCTGAAAGACCCCCTTCGTTTCGCCGCTGAGGTAGCAGGCGAGCACCTCGTTGGTGGCCTGCCTGCGAATGCGCTTGAAAACAATTTTTGTTAGCGCTTCGAAGGCAAGTTTGTAGACCTCGAGATCAGCCGAGGTCAGAAGCTTGAAGGCGTTGTCCACGCGGCAGGCGTCACTTGTGTCTGCGGTGACGAGGTGGATTGCAGCTGCTCCAGCCACTGCGCTGCCATAGAGGTAGTTGTTTGCAGCGTTACATGGAAGATAAAGAGTTTTCTTTATCAGGGGCCGGAGCCAGTCGTCTAGGCGTGCCCACTTGTCCGCACCGCATGGCGAAGTTGAGTGCTGGAAAAAACAAAGGTTTTTAGGGCGTCAATTCACTGCCATGGGGCAAGCATGGACTCGAGCAGGATGCGGCCGACGGAGATCACCTCGTCGACCTTAGAGCGGTCTTGGAGAAGGCTGAAGCCGACAGGGCGTCCTAGAAAAGATTGGCTCTCGTAGTCACTGATGCGAAGAATCTCTTCTCCCTCAACGAAGAATTTCGTGCCCCTAGTGTCTACGGGAGTCCTTCCAGAGAGGTGCAGACTTCTGCACTTCTTGGGGTTCAGCTGAAGTCCTAGCTGGCCAGCGAAAGCCGCCATGACCTTGATGCAGTCCTGCAGTTTTTTGGGGTTGTCCGCCAGGTGAGTCAAATTGTCGGCGTAAACCAGCACATTGTGCTGCCTCTCACCTTCTTGGACTGCCCGAATGACTGGATCAAGCACCAAGTTGAAAAGCAAGCCGCTCAGTGGGCAGCCCTGTCTGATTCCTGTTGAGATTGTGACTGGGGCGGTTGTCCCAGCTTCGGCAACAATTCGGGTCGCATTGTCTTGGTAGAGGTCTGCGATGATTGCCCAGAAGTCCTCTCCCACACCTGAACAACGAAGGGAATCAATTAGTGCGTTGTGCGGAACTGAACCGAATGCGTTGGCTAAGTCGAGAAAGGCCACACAAAGGTCACCACCACCGGCCCGCGCGGCGTCCACGCGCTCCTGCAGCACAATGTTCGAACACGCCGTCGTGCGGCAGGAACCGCTTTTGACACCTCGAGAGCACGTCATGGTGAAACACCCACTGCTGCATGCGGGAAGCTAGGCAGCTCACATACAGCTTGGAGAGGAGATAGTGATTTCAAAGGCAATGGGTCTCCAATTCGTGACCTCACTCGTATTACCCTTCTTGTGGATGAGGGTGGTCCTCATTTCCTTCCAGGCATCGGGCACTCGCTTGAACTGGAGGCACACGTTGAAAGCTGCAGAGAGAAAGAGACCATCAGGATCATGTTCCTTCCAAGGATGGTAGGTGATCCTGTCACTGCCGGGGGCCGTGTTTTCGCATCTGGGCCGCCACCTCGTCGCTGGTGAATCGGGCGAGGCAGATCTCCACAATGTCATCCGGACGAGCCTTGTTAAGGAGCAGATGAGTGTTTCCTTCTTTCGGCACTCATGTTGCAGCAAAGTGCTGCTCCAGTTTGTCAAGCGGAATCTCACAGAGTTTCGTCTCGCCCTGCACGATAACACGAACAGCCCGACGGCGGTTGCGACCATACAAGCCTTGTAGCTGCTGAGCGTTGTTCGGGTTGGTCGGGACGCGTGGTTTCCCAACGGTCGTGTTGTCCGGAATTTTCGCCTCTCTCCTCACCGCCGAGACGGCCTCAGACAGGATGTAGAGGAAGTTGTCCCAGCGCTCAGCAGGGGCGGGCTCCCGAAGCAGTTGCCGGATTTCTGGGTGTGCTCTGCTAGCACGCTCGTGTCATCGATTGGCCCAGAGAGGGTGATCTCGCCGGGGTTCTCTGTCCTGTGGGGTGGGGTCCTGTGACTCATCGCCTGTGTCGTCTAGCGAAGTTCCTTCGGAAGACGTTGGGTGTGCGGGGGAGTCGACGCTGTGGGTGATAATCCTGGATCAAGGACTTGAACGAGGGTCCTCCTGTGCCATTTCCATGCTGTGCTGTGGTGCTCCTTGCTCGCTGGTCCTCGGAGTAGCACGGGCGGCATCTGGGTCCTGCTGGAGAAGGGAATAACACCGTGACCCTTCTGGTGATGACTCCTCCTCGCTGGTTGCCGATGGATTTGTAGCATCCCTGGAGTTCTGGCTGGGAGTGCCAGCTGTGCTGCCTAAAAGAGGAGGGAGGGGGTAAGGGCCCGTTCCGGTGATGGTTGGGAGCGCCGTGGGCTGTCGTGGTCTGGATCGCTGTGCGGCGACTCATTGCCTGAGACTTGGCGGGATTGAGGTCACGTTGTCATCCTGCGAGAAAAGTGAAGCACATGAGGACCTGCCCCTCGCAGTGGAGACCTCGCTAGGCGTGGGCGATGAATTGTTCGTGGTTGCCGAAACCTCGTCAAGGAGTTCCGGTAGGTCGTCTAGAAGAGGGATAAAGGTGTTAGTGCCAGCTCCGGTGGTGTTGGAGTGTCTAGCGTTGTGCTAAATGTCGTGCTGTCCTCGCCGGGTGACGGTCCTGTTGAAATGGTCGTGTTTGAGCTCTGCGACAATTGAAGGGTCATCGTCCTTGGGGCTCCGTTCTGGCAGTGGCACGGCGGGGTCTTCCCGTCGGAGCTGCAGTAGGTGCCACTCTTGAGGCCCTTGCAATCACTGAGTGCTGAGTTGTCTCCTGTGCTTGCTCCCTTTTATGCTTCCTCATGTGGTTGTCCAGCACTTTACGGGAGGTGATGGTGACCGGTCACTCTGGGCATTTGTGTCTATAGAGGTCGAGGCGCGAGATCTCGTGTCCCTCTCTCGCAAAGCAGGGGTGGCATGTAGGGGAGAGACCGAGGCCGGAGGTGAAGCAGAGGGTGCAGGTGTAGGTCACCTTCGATCTGATCTCATGTTTGTCTGGAAGGTGGCTTACTAGGCTCTGACGCCTGCTCGTCCAGGAGACCCCAGAGTACCGTACCCCACCAAGATCTATGGGGCAGGTAAAGCTGCGGGGAATCGGAAAAAAGATGTTGGGAGTCTTTCCCTTATCAGCCAGCTTTGCTGGATTTTGGGTATCCTTTGGGCCTCGGGATGTTCCAATCCTCCTTCTCATTCGCGAGACCTGCCTCCTCGCTCACCACCTAATGGGCAGTGAGCCCTGTCAGAAGAGATTGATTGATTGATACGTGGGGTTTAACGTCCCAAAACCACTATATGATTATGAGAGACGCCGTAGTGGAGGGCGCCAGAAATTTGGACCAGCTTGGGTTGTTTAACGTGCACCCAAATCTGAGCACACGGGCCTACAACATTTTAGCCTCCATCGGAAATGCAGCCGCTGCAGCAGGGATTCGAACCCGTACTCTGCGGGTCAGCAGCCGAGTGCCTTAGCCACTAGACCACCGCGGCGGGGCAATCCTGTCAGAAGAGACGATGTATGCGCAGAAAGGGGTACATCAACGTTATAGTGCTTGGACATCATGTAAACAAAAATACTTCAATTAAAACACGGCGCTGTACACTTTTTAGGTGAAGAAAAGTGAAAGACATGAATAAAAAAAGGGGGAAGGAGGAAAGGTCGTCAACCCTTGCCTAAGTGGGGCTGGTGACTTAAAGAAAGAAGATGGGTGTTCGACCATCCCTTGAACGGCGAAGGGAAGGGGAAACAGAAGAGAGAGAAAGAAAAAAAAAGAGGCACCCTTGCCAAAAGAAGGAAAAAAAGAGATGGAAAAAAAGGGTGCCCACAACAGGGAGCGAAGTAGGGGGGCTACCAGACTACTTGGTTAGTGCAGCTGGCAGCCCCAAGAGGGCAGAGGGAGTGCTTGACTGCCTGGGCAAAGGGTAGGGCAAGATAGAGAGGTACAGAAATGAAAGGGGAAAATACTGAAAGAAAGAAAAAAGGAGAAAAAAAGAAACAGGGGATACGGGAGAAACCAGTTGAGCGGACCTTCCACTGACAAGTGTCAGCAGGAGCGCCCCCCAGAGACAAAAAAAGCGTGCATGGGGAGAGTGAAAGTCGCCTGACTACATTCGCAGTGTAGCTGGCAACTAGGGAAGCGAGAGGGAAGCCTTAGTGAAAAGCACCGGGCTGGAAAAGATAAGATAAAAAAACGTAAAAAAATAGAGAGCGGAGGCGCGCTCCGAAAAGAATGCGTGCATCGAAGGCTCGCGCTATTTTACATCACTTAGGCAGGTGATGCAATAGTCGCTGAGCCAACTAATACGCAAGGTAAGGGTGCTTTGCGGACACGGAGCTTCCGGCAATGCCGGTTGGAGCAGCCCGCCTTGCCGAGCACCCACCCCCACAAGCGGAGGCGGGAAAGAGGGGAAAAAGGGAAGTGTTTTAATCAACTAGCATCTCACCAATAACCAGAGCCAGAAATCCAGGGCAGCAGGAACCAGGCGTCAGCCTGAGGGTTCCGGATTCCGCAGGCAGACGATGCTGGTTGCTCGGACAAGGTTAGTTAGCATACACACAACAACAACACAAGAAGGGACAGAGAAAGACACCGCACCAACCGGGTGGGTGGTCGATTACTTTTTCAAAGAGCAAGAGTAGGATGGACAAGCCAACACTACACAAAGGGAACGTTTATTAACCATTCACGATGTGTACAGGAATTTTCCGCGTTATAACCTATGCAACAAAAAACAGTTAAGCGCCATTAACAATGCTTGTATTTAGGCATACACTTATACGTTAACAGTACTAGTTCATAAGCTTATGAACCATAAACTCAAGAAACTGTGAGAAATTACGAATCAAGCAAAGATAATAACAATGCGAAAAACAAGTTGTTTGCGAAAACAATTGCAAAAACAAGAGAAAAAGCAGGGTTTAAAAATCATTTGCAGAGTATGCCTAGACTCTCCCGGTTCCATCATATGTATTAAGTGACAGTTTTTCACCCTACTTTTGAAAGAGCATGCACGTAGGCAAACACTTATGCTTTAACACTAATAATTTATAGGCTTATAAACGATACACTCGAAAACTTGTGGAAGTTCACGACTCTAAAACCATACAAATTCACACCGTGTACATGAAATTACAACAACCTTGAGCACCCCACTGCTCTCCCCCCTCCCGAAAAGCAAGGAAGAGGGGGGTCTGTAAGGTAATATTGGTTGGACTAAATGCCCTTTTCTAATAAAGAAGGATCGCGTGTGCCGTCGGCGCATGAAGCTTTCTTCGCCGCCCGCCTTTAATTGCTCAGCTAGGTATTTCCAGATCATTAGCCTAATTTTGCGCATGGTGGGATATGCTGCGCGAATCGTAGCACTCCTAGCTTCTGCCAGGCTTCTTCGCTTCTATATCGTGAACATTGTACACACCATGACCAACTTGGCGAAGGTTCCTTTATTCCGGTGGTGCAAGGGTGGTGGCTTAATTTTGAATTCTTTGGAAACCATTCGCCAAACCGGCTTTACCGCCACACAGTCAAAGAGAGCGTGCGCTTGAGATTCCGTGACGCGGCAATTGGAACAGCGAGCATTCGGCGTAATTATCAGCCTGTGCAGCCGTTTCCTGGTTGATAAAATATTCCATTTCCGCTTCCATTCGAAGTCGTGAGTTTCTTTGGGGAGTCTGCGGTTCGGCTTGCCGCCGGCGAGCTTCAATGAGGATATACAGTGCCTTTCCTCATCCGACAACTGGCCCTAAGTGATTCTTTCGACAATGCGGGCAGTCCACATCGCACTCCGTGGCGTCTTTGTCAAGTATTTTCTTTGTATTAGCCGCCGTCTTCTAAAAGGAAGAGGGGTTTTCCGCCCGAGGTCCTGCGTGCTTTCCGCCTCCAAGAAGTCCGTGCTGGTGCCGACTCAATACATGAGCAGGCTCCCATCTATGTAATCACCTGTTTGGTGGAGTAGTCAGGCCGTCTTCAGCGCCAATATCCACCATGTAGTCATAACTTGTGGAAGGCCAAGGCCCCCGCACTTCTCAGGAAGCTGCAGTAGTTTCCTTTCCAAAGGTGCAGGTTTTCCCTCCCACAAGAGAACATTTAAAAGCTTGTTGAGCTGGCAGACCACTCGGTTTGGTATAACACCAATCCTGCTTGCATAATTAGCAAATACGCATACCCCAGTTCTGGCCACCAAAGCCTTCTCACGTAAAGTGAGACTGAGGAGCTTGGCTCGTGAACAGCTTAAGTAGCCCTTCCGATCGGCTTCTCCCATGTTGTAGGCGCCACTCCCTCACATGAGAA